>JALLPD010001783.1:0-11333 GCA_036940065.1 Cyclotella cf. meneghiniana | reverse complement strand
AAGTATCCAAGCTGGGTTGTAACACAAAAATATGCATTTATCAAGTTTCTACAATTTAAATACTATTACGTTGTCATGTAACATGTCCCAATATAACCAATCAACATACAACACAAAAAAGTCACACAAGACTTGCCCACTATGCACAGGAACAACATAACAATCAAAACAATCTATATTTCTTACAAATTGAAAAACTTTTAGATTGAAAATAATAATATTTGTACATTGATTACCATTTTGAAACACAAACAAATCTGATAAAAATATTTATTATGTTAACTATGCTGTTATTATTAAATATTACTTCATTATAAAACAAAAATAATGAATATAGAGAGCTTGCTGGTTGATTGTTGTGTTGTTGAAAGCCCATCCAAGAAGCTGCCATGGTCCTCTTAATCAGCTAAAAAATACTCTCCTACTTTCTCTGCCAACCAATTTTTGCTGTTAATAGTTGAGATAGAACAAAAAACTACTCTCCACCAATGGCCTTGACTTTCCCCTCTTTTTTGGTTTATTGTTGCATGTTTTGAGCTGCATTGGGAAAGATGACATGAAAAATGGTGAGTGTTTTGTGACAATTTTGTATAAAAATTGGTGAAATAGCAAGAACTCACATTGTTTTTACACTAAAATACACTCCCTGCCTCTTACATTCAGTGAGAATCAAGGGAGTGAGAGACCGGAGCCGACAGGGTCAAAAATGGCCGTGCATTTCATGCCCGTGCTTCGAAATTCGGAGATTCACGCACTCCACGAATTCGGGTGAAAATGGGTGTTTTTTTTTAAAGGAAGTGGTTTCTGTGCGATCTGAGGGTCGAGGCACCTAGCCATGATAGTGGCAAGGGGTGTTGCATCGTCAGAATTGACGGAGCGACGATGTTAAGTTAGTAGTTTTGAACCGGGTTTGGTGATCCGGTTGTCACCATGGTCGTCGGCGTTTTTTTGTACTGCATGATTCTCACTTTGCCGCGCGACGCGGGTACATAAAAAAAATCGGCCGATGCAGTCGCATTTCTTAATGTTGCCCCCATGCGACTGCATCGCGAAAATTAAAAACAACTTCATGAAGGGGCCGACATTTAAGAATCAGATGACAAGATTTGGGGGGATTGGCAATTCGTTTTTTTCAGTGATAGAGAAAAAAAGGGACGAGCGATGTTGGTCAAAAGTGGGTGATGGTGAAGTTGGAGTATAACGTAAAAATGTGCCATACACATACAATTTTTCCCCTTACAGTAGTACTTACCATTGCACCCCCTATTGAAAGGTGGCCTTGCTTCCTTGGCAGCTCCCTCAAAACTGCACATATTTTTTTCTACCTGAGGGAGGCCATTGCCTTCAGTTGACATGTTGATGTTTGCAGTCATGAACCATCAGTTTATGGGGTATTTGGGCATGTCCTACACACTGTGGATCTACTCTAAAAAACTGAACTTGAATTCAGGCACCAAATCCAGAACTTTCCAGTCTTATTCGCGCCATTTTCTCGCGCCATATTTTTCATATAGGAATTAGTATAGAATCGTTTAAACGGGTTTCCCAATGACAATGTGATTTTCGGAGCCGCCGTCCAGGCAGACAAGCGTGTCAACATAATCTTTTCTCTCGTCCTGTCTCCGTCATTGTGTATGGTACAATGATGTGATCAGATATGATTCTCTGAAATATATAGATCACAAGGTTTTCAAAGCCGCCAAATCTCACAGTCGTCGATATCCAAGTGACCTTCATTCATTTCGTGGAATCGACCATCGAGAAGCATCTCAACCACCGAGTCATGGCAGACACCGACTCCTCCTACCGCCGCTACCATTCTCCCACCGAACAACAACAACAACAAAAACAAAAGAAACGCACCGCCGGCGAAACACGCCCCGACAACACACCTCGCACCGGAACCACCGCCCTACACGCGGCATGCGCCTCTCCGAGCTCCTCCCTCTCCAAACTCCGCGCGACGCTCTTGGCGCTCGGTCCCATTTCGGCGGCCACGCGCGACGAGGAGGGCAGGCTGCCGTTGCATTTGTTGGGCCGGAATGAGTTGTTGATTCATTTGTTTTTGAATCAAGCTCGATACGATGTGGGGGGCGACGGCGGCAGCATGGTCGCTGTGGGGGGAGAGCCGGGAATGATGGGTGGGAGCGGAGCTAGTCGTGCCCCCGTGACGGAGTTGGATGCGTTCGTGATTGAATTGGTCCGTGCTTTTCCGCGGGGGATGATTTGTACTGACGCCAGTGGGGGGAGGATACCGCTCACTGATGCCATTTACGATTGGATTGAGTATTCGAGTCGCGATGTGCCTTTGGGCAGGAATGAGGAGGAGCGAGGTCCTAGTAATTTGGGTATGGGGAGTGCCACGCGTGGAGCGGGAGAAGTGAGTGTTATGGGTTCGGATCGTTTGGAAGGAATGAGCCAACTTATGGGCAGGGAGGAAGAGGAGGCGATTCGTAATACTAATATCCAAGAGCAGGAGCAGTCGGTGCAGCGATCAGTGCTTACTGGTCTTTCACTGCCAAGCGCTTTTAGATCGGCCTACTCAGCCTCGAGCGAGGTGGGTTCTGGTCGTGGAACAAGAGCTACCTATCGTAATTTACTGGAGGATCCGGCCGCGAGACAACAGGCTGAGTTTAAAAATGTTTGGAGTGCCACTGCCCCCAGGGCCGAAGAAGATGAGGAGGATAGGGTTGAGAACGGCAGTGCAAGAAGGTCCGCGAGAAGTGCGAGAAGCGGCAGCGGGAGAGTGATCAATACTGGTGGCCAATCCGATATTTTGAGTAGTCCACCCGAAGATGCCGCAATTGATGATGTTTTCCCATTGAATCTTGCTATGCCCCCCGTGGTCGAATGGAGTTTGCGAATGATTAGCATTGTTTTAGATGGGATTGAGAGTTACAACGGACCATTGGGGTACGATGATGCAGAATCATTTCAGGCGTGGAAAGAGGGGGATAAGGATGGAATTGTTAACACAACATCAGGAGATTTAGCGTGGATTGGAAACTCCATCGTTTCTGCTGTGGCATGCATTCCATCTTTGATGAAGACTCTGTTGCTCCTCAACGACAATGACCCCGTGAAATCTAGGATCTTTAACCTTTCAGTGGTCCGTCGTGCCATCAGTTCGAAATACACCATCGGAAACTGGTTGGTCTACATGCTCGAGGCTGTAGACCCAGTCGTTGCCCGTCGGGGTGTTGACTACCTTGAAATACTCTCCGAAGACGAAGATGAAAACGCTCTCATCCCATCAACGAAACGTGTACGCTTTGCTGGGACACAATTGTCCCCTATAAATCGAGCTGCTCTGTACTACAAGGTCTCAAGGCTTGATTACTTCTTGCCTGCAATTTTGGCGCTGGAAGACACAGCAGAAGTAGACCGCGCCGCCAAAACCAAGTTGTTGAGGCACATTCTAGATAAAGAATTGGGAAGTAGGGCTACGTTAACCATGGCATTTTTCGACTTGTTCTTCTTGTTGATGCTCTTGGTGTCCTTTCAGATGATGGTTTATAATGTGGTGGAAGAGGGTGGGTACAGTCTCAAGTTTGTCGTCACGTCTTACCTTTCCATGACTGGAGTGATCTATGCAATATTGAGGAAGTTTGGTCAAATGTCGAGTATGATTAAGATTTCCAAACAGGCGTTTGTGGAAAACAATTTTCGGTGGGAAGATGGAGTTGATTGGCTGGCCATTCTGCTGGCGATTGGAGGGATTGTGTGGATGGAGTTACAAACTACATTGGACTTTGTGCCTTTGACCGATTACATGAGAAGTTATTTGGCTGCATCAATTTGTGGTCTTTGGTTCAAGCTGGTTTCTTGGTTGAGTGTCATTAATTGGCAGGTTGTTAATTTGGTGCAGGTGCTTTTTCAGGTACGTTGTTGTCACTCTAAATATCTTTAGTGTATCCTTATCAGTCTTCTTTATCAATTTTAATTCACGGAATCCTCTGACAATTTGCTTACAAACAGATTTTGAAGGGCATGAGATGGATTCTCCTCTTTCTATTAATATCAGTCTTTGCTAGTTCCCAAATGTTCTACGTGATGCTGTCTGGTCAGAACTGTGTACAGGGAGAAGAAAATGGATATTGCCAGAAGAAGAATGCCTACCTCCAAGTTTGGTCCATTCTCCTGGGTCAATTTGACATCGCAGACTATAGCACTACCTTTTCTGTCATTGCATTTGTGGGCTTTACATTTCTGACTTTCATTATTCTAGGATATGCATTAATTGCAACGTCGATTGATATCTACAACAAGGCGGTGACATTTCGTTCAGAGAACAGCGCGTACGGGAATCGATCTAGACTCGTGTACATTGCTGAACTGCGCGCCTTCCGTCGCCTATTCGATCAAAGATGGACAGTGATGCAATACTGCGCCGCACTACTATTTGTCACAAGCACTGTGGTGGTTTTCCTCTTCGCGGCTGTGGAAATTCGTTCCTCATTGGGTGAATATTACAGCGGCGGAATCTTGGGAGGAGTTGTTGCGCTCTTGTTAGTATTCCTTTTCGTGTCTATCATGGCGTTCGTATCTCACATGACGTACTACAGCTTCGTAGAGAATAGTGGAGTGAAAGGTTGTGGTGGTTTCTTGTGTAGATGTCTTGCATCAAACTTTATTGTAAGATTCTTTTCCCATCCCATGGAGCGCTTGATGAGATCCGTTGTGGACATTGATGGCATCCATCTCGATGGCACGCCTTCCACTGCGAAATACACTGATAGTTGGCAAGGAAGTGCCACCCATATCCGTTGTCATGTTAAAAGGATGCTGATGCAGTCGGAGGTGCAGATGGCTTCGAAGTTGCGGAATGAGCTACTTGCAATGGAGGTGCGAAACAAGAGGGCAAATGAAAGGTCGAGAACTGATGTCCTGACCGAGATTAGGGCTTCGGAAGAACGAATGGAGAGAATACTCGGCGAATTCCAGGGTTGGATGGACCGTAGGCTTGCAAGAGAGGATTAATTGGGAAATTAATCACCAGATTAGTCGCTTCTTTTTCTTATGTGGTGCTTTCGCTTGGTATGTTCTTTGTTCACCCTTTGGAAGATGAGCAATTTTACGGAAGAACTATTTAGGCTTGAAGAATTACTCTGTTTTATTGTATTAGCATATCGCGGGATAGGTTCATGGTCGCAGTGTTACTTTACAACAGTTTTGACCACCTTTCCTTAGGAATGTAGATGACTAAATACTAATTCTTATATGAAGAGAATGATTATGTCACTCAATGTTACCCTGTATATTACTTACGCAGTCAAAAGCTTAACTCTACGACCTAGAGCGTGCGTTCTTTCATGTATAATCCATTCATGCACAGTGAAACTCTCCCGGAGCTAAAACACAATTGAGTGTGTAATCTTATCATACTATGAACAAGTCGATTCTCGTGGCGAGGATCCGACACCATTAGAAGAAAGTGCTGGTGAATCACACCACGTACCAGCGGCTTTCTCCTTGAAAACCTTCGTAAGGCCCTTAACATCAAGTGCATCGACACCAAAAGCATACCCAACATCAATAGCTTTTGGGCATGTTGGAACTGAGTCATCGGGCTTGAAGCCAAATTCAACTTTCGCAACTTTCTCACATTGCTTACTGCAGTGAATATAGTGGTATAGAGCATTTCCCGTGAAGCCAAGCGTCTGAAAGCGAGGAATGTCACTCCCTAGAAATCGAATTTCTTCGGACACTGGCAAACAGTCTGGACAATATGCAGAAGGACACGACTGACAGCGATAGAGCAAACCCCCACCCCCATTGGCAGTTTTATTGCATACATAACAACGATGATGTGAACAAGACTGGAAGTTCGCAACTTCGATGCCACAGCACGAGGCATGACAACTAATGGGGCATCTAGGGCATTCAATTAATGTCCCTTCCAGTGATGATTGCAGCAAAGTAGGAGTACAACTTAGGAGAATTGTTAACAGACATTCAAGTTAAATCTCAGTCAACACTCACCCCCATCGCCACAAAACTGACAAAAGTCTTGGTTAGTAAATTCATTCACATTCTTCTTCTGCTTCTCCACGACTGGAGCATAACCCTTCTTTGTCTCTCTCCAACAACTTTCTTCCCCACTCTCGAGAGAATAGTTGTTTAATGCCAAGACAGGGACAAGAGCAGATCCATAGCCAGAGCCCATACCTTCACTCATTATAACGCGACTTTTTCTAAACCTCTGGCCCTTGCCCATTTCTCCACTTCCACCTCCTTGCGCTTCTTTCCAGTCCTGCTTGAGCTGGTCCAAATACTTAGATTTGGGGCCATTTTTTCCACTTTTTTCCTTTTCTTCTCGAAGCTTGCGGAAGTCTACACCAGAAAAGGCCATAGCGTCTGTTAACTCCTTGCTATGTTCGAAATCTTTGACAGTTTGGGTGACACCTCCTTTGAGTAAACCATCCGATGATTCTTCGCTTCGGTTGCGATCTGTCACTTTGTCGATATCAGAGTCGGGAGGGAGGTCATTAGATGAGCAGAAGATAGCATTGCTTCCAAATTTCAAGGTGGCCAAAAGATCAGCAGTAGAAACGTCAACGTCATCTTTGCCCTGGGAGCTCGCGCCACGGTTCACCATCTGATCGAGGTAGAGTTTCTTCTCCTGTCTTTCAACCACCCTTTCTTCAACTGTACCCGAACTTAGAAGACGGTAGACATGAACTGTTTTCGTTTGGCCGATACGGTGTACCCGCGCCATGGCCTGTAGGTCAGGTTGTGGATTCCAGTCGCTATCGTAAAGGCTTAACATGAGGGAACGAGGGTGATTTTAACGAAGATGAGGATAAAATTGAGCATGAAGACAAAAATCGTCATCGACGACGTCTTCGCAACTTACATGCAAGTATCAGCAGTCTGAAGGTTGATTCCAAGACCACCTGACTTGGTAGACATGAGAAAGATAAAGTCATGGCTTCCTGGGGCATTGAACTGATTAATAATATGATTTCGTTGAGCCCTTGGTGTTCCACCATCAAACCTAACATACTTCCATCCACGCAAGCTACAGTAATCCTCCAAAATATTCAACATCGAAGTGAACTGAGAAAAGATGCATGTGCGATGCCCTTTCTTAAACAAGGAGATAAGTAGCTTATCGAGAACAGCGAGCTTGCCAGAAGTAGCAATAAGTTCTTCGAGACTGGTGTTAGAGAGGTCTCCCTCGGCAAAGTCAAAGAGGTAGGGGTGAAGACAAACTTTTCTCAACTGCATAACGAGGTTGCGGAGCATGAGGTTAGATCTTTTGCTTGCCTCGGGGTCATCAGAGTCTGAGGCGGCTTGTAATCTGATTAGAGTATCGACTTCTTTCATGAGAAAGCCTTTATACCAGAATATTTGGTGCGAAGACAACGGGCACAGAATCTAAAATGATGCGGCATCATCAGAATTGGAAAAACAACCATGCCACAGTGGACGAGCGACGGATACAGTACATGTACACTAACCTTCGTTTCAATCTTTTTGGGCATCAACTTTTCCACCTCTTCTTTCAATCTACGAATCATGAACAGCTTTAACAGCTTATTCGCTTTCAACAACGTCTGTGTTTTTTGCACGATTATATGTAGAATAAGCATGAGATCAAAAATAATATGAATAAGTTGAGACATTCACTCACATCAGGATCAATCCTGTTATGCGTTATGTCAAATGCATCTTCAAACTTTGTTGGGGTAGAAAAAAACGTTGGATACAGATAGTTCAAAATAGCATACAACTCGACCAAATTATTCTGGAGTGGAGTCCTTTGATAGTGAAGAAAATTAAGAAGCTATAATGGAGTGGTGTGCATCAAAGGAATGATGTGGTTCTGCGAACTAACTCACCCTGTTAGAATTACACGGGTTTGACAATGAATCTTCCTAGCAGCTTCTGAAATCAAAGTTTTGACGCTCTTGATAACATGTCCCTCGTCAAGCACGCACAAATTAAAGTAGGTGTTGCGAATCAATCCCAATAATTGTGGATTTTTAATCATTTCGTACGTTGTAACCACCACATCATACTTAAGAATTTCATGCGCCATAAGATGCTTCTGGTGCTCTCGTTCATCAGAATCGGACGAATGGAAACGAAAGTACTTGAGCGTGGGTGCATGTTTGGTGATTTCGTTGCACCACGAGTATAACACGGACAAGGGGCATATAACCAAGGATGGGCCGGTGTATCCCCGAGATTCTTTCAAGTATGCGATCAAACTAATGGTTTGGAGTGTTTTACCGAGGCCCATTTCATCTCCTAGAATAAAGGGCATTCCGGAATGTTGCATGGATACCATCCAAGAGAGACCAATGAGTTGGTAGTCCCGGAGAGGGGTAGTCACAATGTCGGGCTGGGATCCGAGGGGTGTGACAGTGAAAGCCTTGCCCTTATTGACTATTTGAGAATTTGCGTTGAGAAGCATTGCCACTTTATGGTCTATGAATGGTTTAAGAGCCTCGGAATTGAGGGTCATGAACCCCAGACGGGTCAGTTCATCTTTGACAATTCTTTTCTTGATTATTTCATTGTGATTAAGACGTTCTGTTTCGTGGGCGGATTTGGCACGTGACTTTTTGGCTGGGGCTTTTGAATTGCTGGGGACTGACTTAGGCTTCTTGGGCTTGGGTGCATCTGCAGTAAAGGCTCCATGGATGTAATTAATGCCAGTCACTACGTAGTTGTTGGCTGTTTTGACGACGTGACCGTCAATTACCATGGTGGTGCTAGTTCGTTTCCGACTGGATTTTCGTGTGGACATTGCAGGCGGAGGCGCTTTGCTTGCTTTAGATGCCGTGGATACCACGGCTTCGGGAACAGTGGAATCATATTCCTCCTTCTTTTCTTCTTGAATGGACCCAAACGAAGGTTGCTGCTTGTACGACCTTGCGGTGGAGGCGGCTTTGGCTCGCGGAAGCCTTTCAACAACGAGCAACCTAGAACCATGAGAAAAAGTGGTCAACAGAGTCTTCCAGGCATCCAGGCCCCCCTCGACTTGACTGAAGATGATCCCGTTCAACGAAACAATGGTGTCGTGAACTTCAAGAGGAGATTTCGGGTTGGTCTTACTGACGACTTTACAAACCACGGCATTACCAGATTGAGCACTTCGGATGCCAACGCCAAGCGGTCCTGGTGGCAGAGTGAGATTGATCGTTGTTGAAGTAACGATTGGAGAAACAGCGGATGCCGTAGAAGTGGTGCCGCTGCTCGCGGTGGTGGTGGGAGAGATGATAGGAGGAGGCGCCGAGGGAGCTGCAACCATCGTGGCATTCGAGTTGGCAGCCATGGTTTTCTTGCATGACTATGGCAGAAAACTATTCTTACGGTCAAGTAGTAGATCCCCAAGACGTGGTGACCATCGGTTGTCCGTTACATAGAGGTAATAGGTATGGTAACATAGGTAGTTCATAACCTTTCACAACGGACGACGAAAGACAGTGTGTATACTGTGTGTATATCTTATGTGTGGAAACATCACCCGCTTTGTACAATAGTAAAAAAGGCCTTCATAATACATATATTTGCAGGAAAGAGACCTGATATCTTCATCATGGTATTGTCGTTCTTTTATTAACTCTGTTGGACCACATTCTGTCACGTAAGAAAATGAGATTTCCCGGCGAGAAAGTTTACATTGGAATTAGTATATTTTGTGTTTGAAAGGATCTACCGACCAATGACACGGCATAAAAAACCCAACTACACAGATAATCGAGTGTACCTAAAAAAACTCAAAATTCAAATTATGTATTTTGCACAAAATATCTGTACCTAAAACAAATCACAAATTATTTTTCCCCCATCAGTCCACTGCCCTCACTTTTTCCATCCCATTTTTGCCTATATATTAGGCAGCCCCCCACTGTACATCCTTACATCTCTCTTGGGAAGTTTCCATCTTTTTGATCTCGCGATGCACTTCAGCAATGGTGTAATTCTGTTGACTATTGCCTTTGAGCATCAATAAACAACATGATTATGTGCATTCACGCTATATAAAGTGGTTTTATGCTCAGCTGTTTGAAGCAGAGAAAATGAGAAAGCAACATTGGATCCCCTGCTGTGCATTATTACTGCCAAGTGAGAGCGCATGGCGATGAGCATTGAAATAGGCCAATTATACACCTTATTTAGGTACGTCCCATCAGCTTCCACCTGGAAGCTATAAAGGTCCTATTCACCTTGTCTTGAACTGACCTTAGCCGTTTGAACAATTATATTTTGTATGGACGGTTGAAGCTCAATGTGAAATGATGTTAATAATGTTTTTATGAGTGATTTGGATTGGTTCTAAAACGTAACGATGAAACGAATAAAAATACAAAACTGTGTAGGATTCTACACAGTTTTAGTACATTTGTACCAATGACACAATGAGATGCTTGCGTAAGTTTCTACCTGACTTGGTATGAAACCTCAGACAATCTAACTTTTTTACAGAGAAGCTTTCCTGCTCTGGTCTTCTCAGGAGAGAAGATCTTTCAGTTATGCTTCTCTTGTCATAATTGTTTCTTTGAAACATTTCTCTTATCACAATTGTTTCTGTGAAACATGACTGCTAAGCATGTACTTTAATATGTTGTTTCTGAGAAACTAACATATTATGACTTTGCATACTACCTTTCTTCAAGACAAGGTACAGAGGACCCTCAGGGCTTCCAAGTGGAAGCTCATGGGGTTTACCTAATTAAGGTGGATAATTGGCTTATGTCAATTGCCCCCGCAATTGGAGAATTGGTGTGGCTCACAGAAAAGTAAAACCTCAGTGAAGAAAAAATCCGGTTTCAAGCCATACTTGCAGAAAAACCTTAAGGTTTAAGGATGAAAGTTGCAAGTTGCTGTCAACTTGTTGTACATAAATACATATTTATGATGTATTATTAAGTGTAAGTGCTTGTGAAGAGGGAGATTTGTGATGGAATTGCCATTGTTTGAATCTCTCTTAAGTCAGGATGTAAGACTTACTTCTGCTTGAAAACCTAATTGACTTATCATATAAAACCTGTGATAGTCCAAGAATCACTTCTATACAAACTGAAATGTATGCGGGGTATAAGACCTTTTTTACTATTTAGTGCTTGCACGGACCATATGACCATAACTCTTTTAGAAGATATGTTAAGGTTGGTTAAGTGTTGCATGGTGTCTTCTATATGATGTGTCTGTGTGTGCAAGTGTGGCATGCCAAACAACAATTCCATTTGGTTGCACCACTACAGTTAGGCAATAGGCACTGCTTAGTAGGTTTGAGTAAAACTAATAATTGCACAAGTAGATTTGCACCATTGCATGTGTCTGTGTTCACCAAACCATCCTCAAGTTTTGACAGGTGA
>JALLPD010001782.1:0-11330 GCA_036940065.1 Cyclotella cf. meneghiniana | reverse complement strand
ATACAAATACCTTGGCATATTTTGGATTAACAAATTTACGAATTTTTAAAAGGTGTTGTTGAATGTGGTATGTACAAAATAAAAGAAGAGTAAGAAAGGTGAAATTTTGGAGTGGTGTTGCTTGTAGCAACTTTTTTCAAAGATAATGACAATGTTAGCATTGAAGAAAAGGTTCATTTGGTGTTCGGAGATGTTTTGCAAAGGTTTTCCAGATTGTTGCGGATGTGGTGGTTGTGGAGAAGGAGATAATCGCATCTCCAAATGATTTTTTGACGTGCAATATGGATGGGTGAATATTTTTTTTAAAGAATATCAAAATTCAGGGTTTTTTGAAGGGTACAGTAAAATTGATAGTGACATGGACGTAAAGAAGTGGTAGAGGTAGGAGGAGTTCGCAGCTGGGACAGTCTGGTGGGCTTTCTTGTTAACCTTCTGCTGTTTTTCTGCTGGGATCCTTATCCTTCGAAAAAAATATTGCCAATTTACGATGAGTGATTCTGTTTTTAAGGCCTTAACTTGGAAAACATACATCTTTGAATGCAGTTACATTTTCTTGTGCGTCTTCATCGTGCATATGTATTCAAGAAATTGCAAGTTTTCATTTTTCAGGTGAAGCTTAGTATTTGAGAGGGGAGGAGTTTTTCCGTAAAATTTTGTGTTTTGTTGAGTGAGCTGGCTACCTTCACGAAGAGTGAGAAATTTTAAATTTGAGGCTCTCAACAAATGGAAGCTAGCTGCCACTCTGCTCCTTTAGGGCTGGCATGTTTATGTATACTTAACCCGTTTTGGTTGAATTGTTCTCAAAGATACCGCGGGATTTACTGGGGACTTGAAGCTTGATGGTCAAATCATCAACTGAGTTTTGCAACATTACTCAACATTTTCTCAACATTGAAACTGAATACGATGAGAAGAAAGTTTCTGACATATATAGATCTAAAAGTTAATCTCGTGTTCCTGCAGTTAAAATGACTATCTGCATCGGTTCACAGCGAAAAATTTTGCTAAGAGACGAAACCGATCAAAAACACAATTCAAACAAAATAACAAGTATTAAGCAATACCCCCTTAAATTTTCAATGAGTTCTTACTGATTTTTTTTAAGGAGTGATTGATTAAAATGATAATACAACAATAAAAGTTAATTTCATTCGTTTTCTTTTATTATTTCACCCTTTAAACAAGAAGGAGCTCAAATTTTTTGTGAGTGTATTTAATAAAGTTATTATTCATCACTAAGAATAAAGTTCTTATCATGTGATTAAAACTTTTCAAATCAATTTTTTTGTACACAGTCCCACATAGACTGCAATAAGTTTGTTGATTGCTCACCCTTATTTTAAAACATCATTATTGTCATTTTATTTACTTATGCCTTTTTTTCAGGCACACAAGCGATGCATAATGCGGAAGATGACATTTGAATTCTACAATAAATTGTCAAGTTTTGAAGGGATACAGCCTCGATATTGTTGGGTAAGTCTTCTTATGGCCATTATATTAATTTGCATCATTTTTGTCTTGATACAAATCAAGTTTGATAAAGATCCATTTTTATTCATGGAATATGAGGAGGAATCATTAACCTCATTTTTTCCATAAGTAAATGCACCTCTAAATTGACCATTTTACATATAACACATAGAAAGATATCATGTATTGTATTTATTGATTTATTAGTCATTTAAATTGGGAGATCATAATATGATCTGGTTGAAATTTGGAACAAACTGTGAGTAAAAATACAGTTATCTGTTTGCAAAACATGCAAAGCTGCGGGTAAATGCAATGTCACCTACATTTTTTATATGAGTTGAATTTTGGAACATTTTGACCGACCACTAAAATGAAAAGGTTGTGTGCAAGTCGATTTTTCTTTCTTACTGCTGGCAAATGAGTACAATTTTCAAGGTGATCATAAACTTGAACAATATTCATCATGTGACCTTAATGTTTTCATGGCCTTTTTCTCAACACTAAGATATCTTTAAGAAGATCAGGCCTTTCTTTCAGTAATAGCTTGGTTATTCTTGAGAAGTAAACCATTGCAATGTTTATCCCCACAACTTGATATTTTTTGGTTTGAAGCCGAAAGATTCTGGGTCTCGATTTATGAATGATTGACTACATACAAAAGCAAGGATGAAATTGTTCTGAAAGATGCAGTTTATCTTGGATGTAAAGAGTTCCTTGTTCTGAAGGAAGTGAGCCTTTGTCTTTTTGTTGAACCTTCAGAATACCATTTGAGCAAATAAAGGAATTCAATTTTTCACAGTTTAACATAAGTCATTATTTTGTTTTAAAATTGGTAACAGTCCAAAAAACTTATAGTGAATGTCAACAAAAAACATAACATAGATGGAAAGACTGACTGCCAAGATGCGCTGACAGAAAAGTAGATGGACAGACCAGTTGGGATGATGGCAGTTATTGAATGCTATGAAACACATGCATGATTGCTATTGAAAATACCTTTGCAAGCAAACTATGTCTACGCGAAAAACTCAAAAAGGACCTTATATTTTCATGACTGCAAATAAATAAAAGTTGATTTCTTTTTTCTATTTGTTTGTCTATTCATTTTGTACAGATTCATCATATTTTGGCTCAAGCAAGTTTTAGCAATAAAAATGCTATCTGCCATTATTATTCTGTCTGTCCAACAAACAAACAGCCAGGATGGCAATGAATTTCATTTGAGAGATAAAGAGTGCCAACTGAACACAAGCTGAATCTAAGCTATCTGCGTACACATTTAAAAAGGACCAATGACCATTTTTTAATGAAACATTAGCCAATCTTTGTAGAGATGATAAAAAGGGAGCTAATATATAGAGGCTTCTATGATCAATCAAGAGAGGGCTTGCAATTGTACATTTGGTACAGAAATTATAAACCAAACATTTACAAGAGATTGGAGTCGTTATTTAAAAACAAATATGTAGTATTACTCAAAGACTTTTTGTTAGGTTCAGTGAATTGGAGAATCTTAGCTCAGTGAGTACACATTTAAAAAAGATCAATAAATTTTCTATGAAGAAACATTAGCCAGTCTTTGCAGAGATGATGAGAGAGGAAAGCAATAGCAAGGCCTCTTGATAAGTCATTGAAGCCTCTCTCTATATTTTATATAAACATTTGGATTTGGTAGAGAAATTATAATCTTAACAACTTTTAAGGCATTATAGAAGGATTGTTTAGAATCAAAAAGGTAGTTTATCAAAATACTATGTTTGATTGGACAGGTGGATGAGCCTTCAGTTTTGTGGATTTTATAATTTTGATCACACGGAAGAATGTAACTTATGCCTTTCTTTACCATGAGAGTATTGGCCTAACACTATAGGAATGAATCCTGACTTTGTTGGGACAACTTCTTGCTGAGATTGGATGTCTCTTCTTTGTTCTTTCTGGATACACTTCATCACGCCGACATGCAAGACTTGGTGAGAGGAATCATGATTGGCTTGCCATTTTTCAGGTATTTGGAAAGCCATTTTACATTTACATTGAATGTGGGCCACATGCTATATTTATTTGGATGCAAACGGGTTCTAGAAAGAGGTGGATATATTTGAGAAGCACTCAAACCTTGGAAAATTGAGGATAATATTCAGGTTGAATGAATCATTTGGTTTATCCATTGATAGGTGAATTGACTTTGAAACTGTTAAGAAGATCAGGAGAAGATGTCATTCATAAAGGGTACGTTGTTTGGATAATGGAATCAAGTGCTAGATGTTCATTGACTGAATCTGAGAAGAATTTGAAAATGATCTACAAAGTTTTCCCTCTCCAAAGTTTTCCCTCTCCAATATTGAATGAAAATGTTTTTGACTTTCTTACTTGACTGCCTTTTATCTTTGTTTTTGGGAGACAATGGTATTGATGGTGAGTTAAACCCTTGAAAACCCTTTGATGATCAATGTGATTTTGAGTAGGTTTAACGGAGTGTTTTCTTGAGAAACATGAACCAAACTGCCCACCATCACTCTACAACCTTCCTCTTCCATGTAAAGATTTCCCATGAATTTGAATAAGACATTGGAATTTTATTATTTTATGCTGTTGTCATCTCCTTTTGCCTCACCTAACCTGGTACACAGCTCTCCAGCAACTTTCTTCATTGTCTTCACCCTCACTAATGTAAAGCTTCATCCCTAAATATGGACAGTCTGCAAATTAACCTTGAATCTGATAATCTGCCCTGGCAATGTGCATTTGTGTGCCACATGGCGTCTTCTTAATGCTGTCACTTTCTGCAAAGACATGTGGAGAGTCCAAAGTGCAATGACATTCCTATGCAACCCTCCTTCATAGTATCATTCCTTGGACTCAGACAGGGGTGAAAAAACATTGGACACTTTCTCACAGACAACCTGTAATCCCATGCAAGACAGTACAGTAAATGTTGTCTAGACTCCACACGACTTCAAGATTAGCTCTCTGGATGCAACAAGTGAGGCTTGTAGCAACAAAGGGAAAAGTCACAGGTCCAGGCTCAGTTTTCATTGGCCATAGAGGTTAGACATGTGGCTTCAAACTTTCATGCTGTAGGAATTAATCCTCTTGAGTGAGAAAAGCAACAGGTTTCTAATTGGTTGCTCTCCAGATATATCATGCCAAAGACAACCATGACTTCACACAGTGGCCATGCTTTCTTCAGTCTGCTTATCTGCAGTCTAACTGAGCCAAAGTAAAGACAAAGAGTTGCTTTCAGTCAATGTCATGCACTCAAAGTCTCCATGCATGAGCATGTCCATTGTAGCTCCTCTCATACATTTTACTGTGATATGGAAAACATGGATAATGCCCCATTCATCATGTTGCACAAACCTCAATCAGAGGATGATGTCAATGGAATATGATTTCATTCAGCTGCTTCCACTGTGAATGACCTCTGTAGAGGTTCTCTCCAATGCTGTGCTGTCAAGAAAAACACACATCTCCTGTGCAAGCTTCTCAAGTTTGGTCACTAAATTGACTCTCTACCTGAAGTTAGATTGGTGCTTGCATCTCAGTCCTGCTCTGTTCCACCACCGCCAAAGCATTTTTCACTTTCAATTCCCATCAGTCATTCTGCTCCAGGACAAGACTTTGCTCTTGCCACAACTGAAGAAGAGGAATCCATTGGAGATAAGAAATGATGGATAGCATGGACAGTATGTTCAATTCAGGGTACTGGCATGAGAGGACTTGTCCAATGTGGAACCATGTAGAGCCAAAGATTCTTCTGGGAAGACCTCCAACCACCTTTTCACTTCCTCTGCCAGTCCATCTTTGTCTCTCCTTGATTCTATTCATCTGATAGGGACTGAAGGCCTGCCATGTATGGGACCAACCACTCGTGTTCATGCCACCTAGTTTAGAAAACAATGAACCTCCTGCACAGCCTGGCAAGGATGCTGGGGAGCCCAAACTTTGATGTCACTCTTCCACTAAATGTGTTTAACTTAGCCCAAAATTTTCTTGGTGATTATCAAACTGAAACAATGTTACTATGCAAGACATTTCCAGCCCAAGATCCTGACACTTTGGGAGGCTTAGTTGAAAATTTTGGCATTGTGTTGTTTTGATCCCCCCAAATGATGTGTCTGCTGCTAACATGCTGACACTATTGAAAAATGTTCGGAATGTTAGACTGACACATCATGAAATTCTGTAATTGAAACCAGCCAAACCACACAACATGTCATGTCAGGAAGACATCAGCTGACATGTCAGTGGATTCTTTTAGAACTAAAGAAAAAATAGTGAAGCTCTGCAAAAAATCAATCTATAATGGCTTGATTTATTTGTGCAAGAACATTGCAAAAAGGGGATTGTACGTGTTAATTTACAATAACTCCCGTTCTTCTTCAAAAACGACTATCATCTCAGTCAGAGTAATGGCTGAATGAGTTATGGATATGACTCGGCAGTTTTACAGTGACTTGTGATTTGACCCATGACCGAGCCAAAAGTCCAGTTAAAACACTGGCAGCAGGTGATGTGGCCTGATTTTTAGCCGGCATTGCCATCATGGCAAATGTGGCAACATGTTGCAGGCATTTCCAATTAGGCTGGGAGTGCTCTACTTGCTTTCTTGCTGCACCTTGATGCCTGATGTGAGTGCACCAGGAAGCAAAATGCCATGCAGCCTTCCAATGGTGTCACCATCATTGTAGGCATAGATCTAAGTGCCAATTGTCCTACTGGTTTTAACATCCAGGGAGCTAAAGGTTGTATCTCCGACTCCCATGGCGGTAATGGACAAACCTGTCTGAGTGAAAAGGGTTCTCTTGCAGGTAATTCTGTTAGAATATGTGCTTGAATATGATGATCATTTGTATAAAGCAGTAAGGGAAGTCTTTCACCTCATCCAATTTCATTTCCTGTACTTGTAAACTCTTTGTTAGGATGCCTCTTCCAGGAGCATCTCATTCAGGTGGTCACAGTCATCTTTCACAGGTTAAGGACTGATGAGTGAAATGTCCACTCTGGAGAAGGGATAAATCACTTCTCTGAGAATGATTCCTATGATCTAAGTTAGCCTACTAATAACCTGGCTGAAAGCTGCACAGAGTGTGATGATACACACTACTGGAAGACCAAAATGTGAGGGGGAAGGAGTCACTTACACAAAAGGAGGCACCATCATCGCACACCACCTTGGGGTGTCATCATCTTCTTTTGGGATAAAACATAGTGCATAAGGCTGCATATGTTGACATGCAGCTTGACTTGGACAACCAGCTTCAATACGCAAGCCTTGGCCCAATCAAATGTTTCTTGAGGGGGTGACTGAGGCTTCTTGAAATATGGCAGATCCTGGATGAGGAAGGTGGGATTGGCTTTCTCTGTCCACAGCAAGTATCCTGGCACAAGGATCCCCATCCAAGAGAAAGGGTGCAAGCCCCAGCACCAAACCCACAAATCAGCAAAGGCTGTCTTCTCTCTAAAATAGTGTATGTTCTGGTCCTGATTTCTTCCCAGACAAGACAAAAGGATGTGGGGACATGAAATGGGTGTAGCCTCATCCAAGATTTTGTATGCATTGTACATACTTACAATTATTGTGATTGCTTCTTGAGTGCAAAATTTTATATCAACTTTAATAGTTGCTTTATTCCCTGTCATAATTAATGAATGATTAATTTGTAATGTGCATGAAAACATTCATCACAAAGAATTATCTAAACAAAATCACAAGAGATTTTTTTTGAGGAGGACCCATCAGAAGTGAAGCTGTAACAAGGTAAATAACAACAGATACGCTGTGCAATGAGGTTGTTGATGTTCCCAAGATGGTTTTGCTGATATAAGCGAACAATGGTCAGGCTACCAGGCATAAATGGAAACAACCACCTGCACCTAAAATATATTTGACTGTTTTGACACCCTATTGCAGGAGCTATAATTACCATTGAGAACTTCTTGCTGTTGAGTTAGGTGGAATCACAAAATTGGTGATTTGATGATTCAAACAATTTTTGGCAATACCATTCAACAAATAGCTTATACTTGATTGCCAACGCAGCCACATGTCTCTGTCACATCCTCTTTCAGTACCTCATGAGAAGACTTTGCTACAGCTGCAGTAGCAGAGGGTGGCACAATTTTAAATGCTCTTTAAGAGTAGATTCCTGAATCAATAACATGAGCTCACACAAAAACATGTTACAATCAATCTGTGTTAGGATATAAATTAATAAAACATAACTGTGGCCATAACTGATATACATTTGTTGAAACATCAGTCAAGTGATGGAGATTAACCAGAGAGACCCTTGGCTTTGCCTTTTTAGTTTGGTATCTACTCTATTATGTTTCATAATGATAAAAATGGTGGCTCCTTTGAAAAGTTATAACTCAACACTGCGGTTTTCACTCCTACACTTTTTTGCTGCACATTGGTAAAACCAACATCTATGCACAGCAGTTTACTTTATTAATCTGAAAATGTTCTCTCATTAGAATCTACTTGAAATGATGTATTATTCTTTGGCAACTGTTTCAGAAAATATCTAAGGATAACATCTGGAGAATGAAATTGATATGAAAGTAACCTTGCAATAGGCCAAGAATCTGCTTACACTTATGGGCTCTAGGAGCTTCCAACTGGAACCTCTCAAAGGTCTCCTTCACTTTGCTACAAGCAGAGGAAGCACAAAAATCTCAAGATAATTGTTTATGAGAAACAATATCCAAAAGAGGTATTCTTCTCAAAAAACTTCTGAGAAATATCCCATACCTTTCCAATGGAGTTTCTCAGAAAGAAATATCCAACTGATAGTTTTGTCTCAAAAACCTTCCCAAGGAGTATATTCTGCTGGCAGTTAAAGAAGGTAGCAGTCATGGAACTGCTCTCAAACTACCACCAATCTCCTGAGTGATTCCAGGGTGTTACACATTCATGGTTTTGCTAGGAAATCTGTATCATTCATTTCCAGACAGTAAAACCTAATTTAAACTCATAATTTCCATCCAACTCCTTCACCTAGCAACTTGTACTTAAATATTTTTAACTACAAAATGACTTATGACATTATCAATGATAGCCATTCATGTGACCTCTTCAGGCGATAGCCAACATCTTCTCTCAGCTCTGTTGTGCAATCTCTGTAATGTGTTACATACACAATTCAGTGTGCTCCATTATGCCCCCTGGTTCTATACTTGAAAATCATAAACGCAAGTTTGCAAACCATCTACGTCAATCACTCACACAAGCAGTTTTTTTTAATCCTGTTAACCATGCCCCAAAGAGTTTTTTAAGGCTTTATTTTTAGGTATGCATCTCGGTGATACTGAAGCAAGGATGAGTCATGCACATGTAGCCCCTGCAGCCTTAAGCCTCAAGAGTGTAAGAGGAATGCAGGTGGACTAAGCCTTTGATCCCACACTTTCCCAAGAAGGATGTTATCCAAGAGGCGGTGAATCCAGCACCAACACAATGAAATTAACACTGCTCTACAAGGTGGAGTTGCACATCCCTGTCTGGTCAAAAGGGACCCCAGAACAATTGCTGGTACACATCCAGCAGGCTCTTGATGCCATTAGGCAGAGAGGCCTTCAGTCTGCCCTTGAAAAGGATATCAAGGACAAGGAGGAGTGCACCCAAAAGTTGGTCGAAGCCAGTGAGGCCTTTGCCAAAAGGACAGGGATGAGACCCCCCCCCCAAAAAAAAGAAAGCGGTACAGAAAGCCACTGAGCTGTTGACTGCAAAAAGGAGACCTGCGAGTCCCTAATTGCCCAGGTATTCCAGTTATACTCCAACCTTCTTGTGGAGGATGCTAGGAGATCTTGGAGCAAGATCCTAGGGGAACAGATTGAAGTTTCCACTTGGACCAACTTATTTGTCGTCAGGCATGCTGAGGAGCAAAAAAGGTTGTGGAAGTCCTGTATGAACTGCATATCCTTCCACTTACTCTTGGTTTTCTGAATTGATGCGGCCAAGACCCAGCAATTTCATATCAGCAATGGGTTAAAGAAGCCTAAACAAGTACCAATCAGGCAGTTTGTGCAGAAAATCCAGCAGCTTAACAGCTGCTTGGACCTACTGCCCTGCCTTTTCTACTCTGAGCATGCAACCAAACTCAACAAGGTGGTGCAAGCCTTCGATGATGTTGACATAGCAAGTCACATCCTCCAATTGGTCCCTAGACACTGGCAAGACCAGTACAAGCTTATGGGTGGTACTGTGCCCCAGAGTATTTGTGAACTGCTCGAAGTGCTTGAGCGCATCAAAAAGGCTTTCGCAGCCGAGAAGGAATGCAAAGGGCCTAAAGCAGAAGCGGCTGGAGGTGGTTTCTCCAAGAAATGGATGGTCTCTTTCATTGACCAAATCCCTAAAATACCGAAAGGATACGAAGCATTGCGTACTATACAAGAAGCATGGGGGCATGCAGAATACCCATAATATGGGTGACTGCAAAAAGTATAATTCGGACGGTACTCCAAAAAAGGCCTTTTCAGGGAAGAACACACAGTGCAACATGCGCATAGCTAGTGCACCACACAAGCATTGCACTAGCTATGTGCAGTTGTCTGTGAAGATTGTGAAGCTTGAAAAATCCAACAGGAAGCTCAAGCACACAAACAAAAAATGCAAGCGCAAGCATGACAGTGAGAGCAATGACTCCAATTCATCCTGAAGTGATGGGTCCAGTAGCATTGGGAAGTTAGATAGTATTTGTATGAAACACAACAAAATTAATCATTGTGTTCACACTTGAGTTTTAGCTGACATCAGAAAGGGGCCCTCTTTCATGATACCTAAAAAGGATAACATTGTATGCTTCATAAGCAACTTTAGGAAAGTAAAAAATGACTAGTTAGGAAGCCATTTCCTATACCCAAAATTAGTACAGTGTTGCAAGAGTTAGGCTGGGACTTTGTAACATTCACTTCCAATCTGGCGATTGGAATCCGTGAGAGAATATTTGGCAAAAAGTCAATTTGTGTTGAACTTGACTTTGTACTACAAGTCTGAGTCTGGTCAGATCCAATTGGCCAATTGTCCAATCCAGTGTTCCCACCAAATCTTTATTTTCCCGCTACATCTTCAAGTCATTCAATTATTGCCTGCCATGTCAGTATATTTCCCACAACTCTTCCCGCCACATTTTCAATTTGTTCAAACGTTGTCTGCCATGTCAGTTTATGTAACACCACCTTAATGTCCTCTTGTTTCCCTACACATGTGGAAGCAAATGACTGATTGGAAATCCAATTGGTTGCTTGGATTTGGTGAGGAAACAAGTGTCTAATCTGAGCTCCGATTGGACTGTCCAACTCGTGACTGATCCATTTGACCAATCAAAAAACTTGGTTTGATATGATTTTATAGCGTCATCGGGTCATAAAAAGTCACTGATTGGCCGCATCAATAGCTCAATCAAGCATATGGGACTCACTCCGATCTGATCACATCTGTCTACTGGGCCTACAAAGTCCCAGCCTTAAGCCTAATAATTCGAAGACAACAGAATCAAAAACATCAAAAAAACCTCAAAAAAAGGTTCCACAACAAAAGTTGGCGACACCAAAAACAACAAAAGCAGCAAAATCTCTGAAAAAAGCACAGTCCAGGATGATAATGCTAAAAGTAAAACATGAGACTATTTAGGTGTCATGGCATTAATTGCCATAATGGAACCAGCAATTGAAGATCAAACATTCAGCAGGAAGAAACTACTGCTGGAGAGTTGCCCCAGTAGCAAAATAAAAGTCCTTATAGACTCAGGGTCAGATGGAGACCATTATTTCCTACAAAAAGGAACAGACAAACACTTTCCCTACTTGAAAAGGCAGGTGCCAAAGTCTTGGCATACTTCAAATGGGAGCTT
>JALLPD010001781.1:0-11345 GCA_036940065.1 Cyclotella cf. meneghiniana | reverse complement strand
ACAGCACGTCGCATCACTAAAATAGTGGGAGTCAACTTTTTTTGTATTGATAATGATCATAGACAAAAGATTGACAACCCCTATTGCTCACTAATAATAAAAAATAAATGGGTGGCTTCCAAAACTAGCATAAAGTTTATTCACCAAAAATTAATGTTTTTTATGTAGATTTAGGTGAATACATGCAGTTGCGCTTCCTTATGCCTAAATTAAAAATATCAATGTCGCGGAAGTCGACAAAACTACAATCTCCTACTATGCCCAATTGCAGCATCTGTAAAATGCAACAGCAATTGCAATGATTTCACAAGCTTGCAAAAAGCGACCATGATGCAATGAAACCCAGTGATCCGCGCACACGTTCACCATGACCTGACATGATGCGTGAGAGCAATCACATTGAACTCTGCAAATTGCCACAGCGATCGCAACAACACCACAAAGTTTGCAAAAGTGACTGCAATGTTTTTCTGCAAATCATGAGATGTGATCGTGATGAACCATCCACGACTTGCATCAGCCATCACAATGATCCTCAAGCTCATGAGAGCAACCACAAAACAACTTCCCGTATTGCAAGTGCAATCGCAATATAACCCGCAAACTTGCACAAAAGCAAGGTAGCAAACTTTGCAGACTTGCAAAAGCAAGAGCGATCAAGGCTCAAGAATATGCAAAAGCAAGCAAAACAGACCTGCTGGTTCAAGAATGCAACCGCAAAGAAGCCCACGATCAGCGAGAGCAATTGCGATGTAATTCTGTAAAAGGCAAACATAACATGCATCACCTACCACAAAGCAAAGTTCGGACAAGCGATTGCAAAGGACTGAGCAAATCGCAGAAAACGATGGCAATAAGACCCATGGACTGAGTGAGTCGAAAAAGCAACCGTCACAAATTCTGGTCAACTGTGTTGATGATGACCAGTGCAAAAGTTGACTGTGACGATGCTCACCAATGACTGTTGGTAAAAAACAAAATTGAGTGATGAAACATACTCGATGATCAACCTTTATTTTATTTGCTCCCTGATTTGAGCCCTGATTTGGCAGGAATGTTGCCATGACCTCCAAGAGACCTCCTTCTTGTAGTTCTGAGCTGCCTTGTGGGGCACAACAATGGCAATGACAGATGACAATGGACCCACAGCTGCAGTTGAGTTGTCAGATGTGGTTGATTTGATTTGGAGGTAAAGAGCAGATGTGTGACAAACCTAAATATTTTGGGGCCACCAAAATTTAGACAAGGGGTCAGGACCCCTTGTCTAAATTTTATTTAGGTTAGGTGTTTAGGGGAATTTGGGCAAAAATTGGGGAGATTGAAAAGTTACAAAAAGGATTTACACAAGTGTTGGAAGCCACCCAATAATATATCCACATACAACATTTTGCCAATGACTGGGGTATGTCATGTGGCTAAATGCATTTTTCAGGCACATAACTCATATTTAACCCTGGGTTTAAAAAAAGTACCCCACAGTGGTTAATCCAAATCTGTTGGGATGAAATGCTGCTTTTCTCCCCAGAGGACTTTTCCTGGGGTAAATCCTCATGGCCATTCAATTTTTCTCACCACATCCTTGTATTCTTGTGATGTCACACCATTCCAATGATATTCTCTGTTGCCACCTTGAAAACATTTCGTTTCACAACCATTGTTCTATCTCGTTATTGCATCATGTCTTCTGATGACAATTCTAAACTAGCTCCTTTTCTGGGAAGTGACAGTTCAATCAACTCCAAAGGGAATGACAGCAGCTCTGGATCTTGTTGCAGAGGTCTTTATGAAAGTCTCATGTGTCACAAAGATGCCATCAACAAGAAAGCTGAAAAATTCTGGGATGAAGTCTACATTGCTTTTAAAGAATTTCAACAAAAAATTAACAAATCAGACCCAGAGTTTTATCCCATCAAACTCGGCCATGGCTCAGAGTCTATCCACAATTGTTGGTCCAATGAGTTCAACCAGCTGTCCAGAAATTTGCAGGCATCTTGTACAACAACCCGCCCACATCAGGCAAGGAGAGAGACAATGCTCTCATTGACTTGTATTATTCAAGGATGCAGGAGGAGGACTCCTTACAACACCACATGTATACAAAATATATGCCGTAGACCTACAACAAGTTGATGAACGCCTACTACTTCCTGAGCAAGCACCTAAAATTTGAAGTTGAGTTTCCTGTTGACGGGTCAAAGCCTCCATCAAAGCATCAAAATTCCACCAGAAAAAAGCAGCAACCTGCATTCAATTGAAAGCACTGACTTTGACCCCGAAAGACCCAACACATTTGTGAGAGCATTGGGGAATAAAAGAGAGACCCGATGGGAGAGAGGATGCAAAATGAGTTGATGCAATCAACCCGATTGTTGACAAGATATCAGAGGAATCCATTGCAATGCACCAGAACACAAGAAAGTCTACACTGCTTTATTTCATGATATGTGGAGCAAGATTGAGTGTGCCATCAACCTAACCAGCACACACATGAAGGCCATCAATGAAAATCTGATAATTGCCAATGCTCCATCTCTGATCAAGAAGGCTTACTTTGACCATCTATGTCATTCCATCTCTGTAGAGGCAGAAACACAAGCTACAGAGGTGGAGAATCACATGGATATTGCAGAGTTGGAGAAGAGAGAGCTAGATTTGAAGCAATGATTTGTACAATTACATGAGTCCCTTCTAAATGTGGAGTCTGATGATGTTGGGCAGTGGAAGAGGGACAGTGTACAAATTCTGTTCAGGATATTAATTCTGGTTATCTCACCCTTAAAAATCAATCAATTTGGTTGAAATTGTTAGGTAGTGGGTTTGTTGTTGAGGCTCATCATCTTTGCAATGCAGAGAGTGGTGCAGAGTTTGCTTGCATGCACAACTGTGATGGTGCAGATTTCATTAATCAGGAAAAGTTCAATAGGTACATTTTAAAGAAAACAAAATCTACAGATCCAATTGAATGGGACCTATTGGATGAAACCAGAGGTGCAGTGGTTAAGCATAGCATGGGGGATGAAGATCAGGGTCTGAGAAAAGAATGGGGACCATACTGATGGTACCGTCACCCACAATCATTGGATATTGCAAAAGCTTTGCATGGGAAGAGAATATTATGGTCCAAAAGTTCCAATTTGAATTATTAATGCTACATTGTGAAATGATTGCGTGTAAATATAATATCACTCTGAAAATTAAGTAGATCACATTAAATTGATATGGGAATATAACTATCCAAATCTTGAAAAAATGACATCCCGCAACTGGCTTTGTGAGGTGATTGAATCTGATCAGATTGTTGAGACAACTTTCCTTTCTCATTTTTTTGTGATTCATCAGTCAGGATTGACTGATTGCTTCTTTCATTGATGATATGAGGCAAAGATTCCATTTCATTCTCATAGTGGGGTCCATAAAAATAACAGGACTCGATCCAATGGAAGATACTGGATAGTGGGGATGTGCATACATAGGATCTTAATTTTTTACAATTCTATAAATTTTGATTATATTGACTATTTCCGAAGCCATGGAGTAAAACAATCACATTGGTTACCATGTGCCGGATGGCATGATGTTTGATTTCACAAGTATTAGGAAGGGACAAATAGAGGCAACTGTGACATAGGTTGAGACATTCATTCTTCACACTTGTTGCCAAAGAGAATGATGCCATAGAACTAGATGGCAGTGCCAAGAGCTTGCTTCATGCCTGTTACATTCTGCATTCTGGCTGCTCTCACCAAGTAACAGTCGGCTGGAAATGGTTACCTGTGGCTCAGCTGTTGTATTCCTGAAACCTGTTTGTAAGTAGGTAAATTGAAAGACATATTTTCAAAGCAATTCTCTGTGCTTTTTGACAATTCCTTGACCCTATTTGTTGGATACCCTGATTTAGACATCAAGAGGGCGTCAGATAATAGACGGATTTCCATACTGTCACTATCTATTATGCAAGGGTTTGTAGCCTACTTAATTATACTTCCAACCAAGGATATTCCTTACCTATATTAGGGACGGGATTGGGACAGCAGTCATTGCATCTGTTTGGGTGTATTGGGTGAAAGGGTATTGCCTCAAGATTGAGGCTGCATGATTTAGAAATCATTGTGAGTGGACTGCGGATGATAAGAAACTAACATCATATATTTTCTCAATTTGTTGAATCAGTTTAAAATTTTGCCTGTTCTTATTTTTAATAGTGCTCATTTCTAGTGAAATTTTTTATGTAAACCATTGGTATATATACAGACATAAATAAAATAATATGTTATCCTACTTGTAAGATCCATTTCAAAGCAGCACCTTTCTTATATTTGTTGCCACTAACTTTGATGAAAATTACTTATATAAGCTGTAAGTCTTCTGACCATTTCAGAAAACTGACCATAATTGACCATAAATATAAAATATCTTTGATGAGGCAATGATGTAAAATGATTGTCAAATTTGCAATACGAATTGAGTTTACCTTCAAGAAATTTCACTCCCATTGTTCATGAAGCTGAGTTGATTTTTGAAACAAAAATTGCAGTGTAGAGCATAATTTTCTTAAACCACTGCTGCTTGGACCAAACCAAGCAATAATTTTGTAGGAGGGAGTCTCACAGTTATTATGGCACCGGAAGATTTGTGATAACTGCTGCCATTTTGGTGTGGGAGGCCACCGTGTGTTGTGAGGTGGAAACTTTCATAGTGCATGAAAATTGTATTGTAATGTTTTTATATTGTGCAAAGACCCTGGTACCTCTTACACGGATTCCAAATGTAACAAGCTCGTGGATAGTTGGTGGATAGTTGGTGGATAGTTGGTGGATAGTTGGTGGATAGTTGGTGGATAGTTGGTGGATAGTTGGTGGATAGTTGGTGGATAGTTGGTGGATAGTTGGTGGATAGTTGGTGGATAGTTGGTGGATAGTTGGTNTGGATAGTTGGTGGATAGTTGGTGGATAGTTGGTGGATAGTTGGTGGATAGTTGGTGGATAGTTGTTGGATAGTTGGTGGATAGTTGGTGGATAGTTGTTGGATAGTTGGTGGATAGTTGTTGGATAGTTGGTGGATAGTTGGTGGATAGTTGGTGGATAGTTGGTGAATAGTTGGTGGATAGTTGGTGGATAATTGGTGGGTAGTTGGTGTGTAGTTTGTGGATAGTTGGTGGATAGTTGATGGATAGTTGGTGGGTAGTTTGTCTATACCAGCAGGTCAATGTAAAGACATGCACAGTCAATAATATCAAAAAAACAAAAGACAAAGAAGTTGATCGATCAACCTAATATCAATCTTTTTGTTTACACAAGTCGATACTATTGACATACCTAGTGGATAATATCATCCCTTTTTAATCCTGTCAATGATTGGTCAATAGGGTTGATACTTAGTTAATAGTTGAGCACTTTTTCACAAAGTTGTGGGTTTTGAGTCAATTGTTTTCTTGACTTGAGTAACCGCAATTACAGAATGCTAGAGTTGTCTTGTGAGATTTCATGCATGATACAATATTTTTTCCCATTCATGACTCATTTTGGGATTTTTATTTATGAATATTGGGACTGCTCAAGTGTATGATCTGTGAATGAAATTTATGAATACCAACACAGTCAATAATTTGTTTGACTTGAGTAATTGTAATTACAACTGACAAGACCTGTCTTGTGTCAAGTTATGACCAAGCTACAATGATCAACCCAAATAGCTTGAGGGATCCATTCTCTATGATCTATGAATTAACAAACCCAACACTTTCAAGTATACACTTGAGTTGAGTAGTTGCAATTACTGAGCATGATAGCTGGCTTTTGTGGTATTATACACCATGCTACAATTTCCAATAAATTCCAGGCTATTTTTGTGATTCTGTTGTCAAACGAACATAAGAGAAGAATTCATGCATATTCAATGGTGACTTAGGAGAGTACATAAACAAGTGTCAACAGTCAAAAGCCCTCACAAGTCTCCACCTTCACAAGCACTTACTCTTCAAACATACTTTATAACCATGTATATATTTACCATACATCACAAGCAGCATGCAAATTTTCATCCTCAACCAAAATGATTTCAGCAAGTATGGCTTGTAGTCAGACTTTATCAACTCAACTAGCATAGTAAATTATTTTCTTGACTTGAGTAACTGCAATTGCAGCACACTAGACCTGTCTTGTGAGGTTTTATGCATGCCACAATTTCTATCCCATTCATGATTCAATTTATGATTTTTATTTATGAACATTAGGACTGCTCCAGTGTATGATCTTTGCATGAGCTAAACCAACACTCAATAATTTTTTGATTTGAGTAATTGCAATTACAACTCACAAGAACTGTGTTTTACGATGTTATAACCATGCTACAATGTTCCTGTGTCCTCGAGATAGACTCAAATGTACAGACAAGGTAACATCTAAAGACAACCGATTATTCAGTATGGTAATACAACTCTTAGAACATAATGGTTGGGTGATGGTATTGGTAGACTAGTTAACTTGCATCACAGCCAGACTACAACTCACCTATTCTTCTTTGCCATCCAGACCAATGACAGCAACGTGTGGTTTTTCAATGCATAGTCCCTTATTTGCTGTATCACTTTTGAAATTCACAACAGATAATCAATAATATCCTCCATTTAATCTAACCCACATTTCAAAACCCCGAACAAAATTAAAACCATGCCAATCTCATGTTAATATGAACACCACTTGAAGTATCAATGATATCACTCAGTTGCCCAACTTTTTATGCAAATGACGCCATTTTGAAGGCTGACTGCCTCTTTACTAAGAAAGGAATGAGGGTTCATGACCCAGAAATTGTTTGATGATGAGAGACAGAATGAATCAACAATGGCTGGATCAGCATTAATCATGACAATGACTTATCCAACAAGCATCAAAAAGTTGAACAAGAAACAAAAACTCAACTCTTTCCAAAAAATCCCAAATCTCCACCCCTCTTGGCACTACTGCAATCACTCTCGGTCATCGCCAGCTCCTCAAACATCAATTGCAATTTGGTCCCACAGCTCTTTTGAACTTTGTGCAATATCAACAATAATTCTTGCAATTCTTCCATGGCCTTGGATTTTGAAATGGCGATTTCTTTTACTCGCCATGACACAATCCCGAATGTTTTTTTAAATGTGCAGCACTTGCACTTCCTTTGGTTCTTCCATCACAGGTTTGCAAGGATGATGTTGATGATTCGCATGGTGTTTCTTGTCTGATTTATTCTTTTTGCACAGAGAAAAAGCGGTTTTGTCGTCTTTGCAATCACCATCATTCTTGTTCGCAACAGCCATAGAATTGATAACGGGTGCAATGGAAGATAGTTTGAGTATGCTCTTGACCACTGCCATGACGGCGACTGCAGCGGTGGCACAGAGTGTAACAAGATATTGTAGCAAGATACCCCACACCAGCGGTCAGTGTGCATAAGTGAAAAGAATGTATCCATCTGACGCTGAGTCAGATTTGTTCAATTTTGTTTTGCATCATCACTTTGTCACTTTTAGCATCACGCAAGATGAGACTAGTTATTTTTTCATGCTCACTTTTAAAATAAAACAAACATCACCTGAAATGCTACTGTGGTTTGTGGACTACAGCTAAATACAACAGTTTACAGTTTAGCTCATTCCTTTTATTTTAAAAGGCCCTTTCACTTCACAAGCAATGTCAAATACCCAAGGAGATTCCAGAGCAAATGCAACAGGTCAGCAGCCAACTGGCAACGCCGGACGAGGCTCCCATGGTCAGGGAGGTCGTAGTGGGGGTTGTTCTGGAGGCGGCAGAGGAAGGAATCAATAATCAACTTTTAACCTTCCACTGGAGCCACCAAGACAGCAGGAGATGATGACATCCCCATCTTGAAGTATGGTCCAGGGAACAACTTTGTTGTCTTCAAGGAAACATTAGAGGCAGCATGTGTTGAGAAGTATGGAAACCTGGGAAGGACCAACAAGGATGAGAGATACTGGATGCCTCCAAGTGTGGACCGTGAAAAGCTCTTCCCAAATTGGTCTACTGACAAGGAGAAGGCTCTACTCATCAATGCTGAGAAGGAGAGACGCATGCTGATCTCCAAGATGGAACTCAAGCGACCTCAGATTAATGCCTACATCTGGAGGAAGATGAGTAAGGAGAGTGTCAATGAACTTAAAAGGCACAGGAACTATGACCAGTTTGATAACTCCAAGGACCCGCTAGAGCTGTAGAAAGCAGTGAAAGGACTGGACATGACAACGACAGGCTCAAAACGTGAAGTGATCATACAGAAGCAGTCTTGTGATGACTATTTCTCTTGCAAGCAAGATACTTTTGAGTCCATTGTTGATTTCAAGGTAAGGTTCACCTCAAGGCTGGAAGCATACATGGCTCATGGTAACCCAGAGAGAACTGACAAGATGGTTGCAATAGTTTTGCTCTATGCATTGGGCAGGAATCGATATGGTGAGTTTGCTGCAGAGATGGTCAATGACATGGCAAAGAAGGCCATCCAAGAGCCCAAGGACCTGAATGAGATATATGTACTTGCCAATACAAGAGTGGTGTACAAGAAAGAAAGGACAGGCATCAACATGGGAGCCTCTTTTGTGGCTGCAGATTCCACCACTGTCAAGAAGAGAAGAGGCAAGATGAGAGGCTCTGATGCAAGTTGCACTCCAAGCAGTTTCCCTGACTCACAGCACCAGCAACAAGAAACAGACAAGAGCGAAAAGTCAAGTACAAATGACAGTGAAAAGTCAAGACAAATCTACTGTTACAGATGTGGACAACCAGGTCACATGGTCAGAGATTGTATGGAGCAGGTTAACGAAGAACAGAGCCAGATTGTTAATGTGGCTTTTAGTCTTCAGGCAGCAAAGAAATCAAATAAAATAACAAAGTACTATGAAATAAACCTTGATTCAGGATCACAGGTTAATGTAGTCCATCCAAGGTTCCTACTCAAGCTATGAGAGTCAGAGGGAGGTTTCAAGGGACTGTCAGGGCAAGAGATAAACACCTCATATGTGAGAGAACTGGAAGGTTTCTTTGAGTGCACATGTGAGGATTGTGCAGTAAATGTGCTCAGCCAGTCAGATGTTGAGGGCAAGTTCCCACTTACCTTTAATCCAGGACACTCCTACATAGTCCATAAACCTATGAAAGATGTTGTTTTCATCAAAAAGAACAAGATGTATGCTGCAGACTTCAGTGATTTGATCAATCCTGAATACAAGACCACACAAGCTCAGCTATCACTGATGACAGCGAATGAGCATGAGCATCTATTTACCAAAAAGGAAGTCAAGAGAGCTTTGGAAGCCAAGGAGTTCATTAAGAATGCAGGATATCCAAGTCTCAAGGAGGCAGTACACTTAGCCCAAAAGAGTAATATCATTGGACTGCCACAGACAGCGACAGACATAACTAGGTACTATGATATCTATGGACCACTGGTTGAGGCAATCAGAGGAATGACTACCAACAAGAAAGTGAGTAATATCATTGGAACAGGTGCACAGGAGCTCCGTGAACAGTGTACCAGACAAGAGTTAGTGATGGACATCCTGTTTCTAGCAAAAGAAAAATTTTTGATCAGCATTGCAAGCCCAATTGAGTTGACTATTGTATCAGTGGTAGGCAGCATAACAAGGGAGTCGCTGGGATCATCAATACAAGCCCAGGTTACACTACTTTGATCTCGTGCTTTTAAACCATACCGAATGAGGATTGACCCACAGTCAGGACTTAAGGCATGCAAGGATTCTTTTCCAGGAATCGAATTCGATATTAGTGGTGCAGGTGAGCACCTATCAATACCAAAATATATGCTAAGATCAGATGGGTGAAAGAAATGGCCAGGGCAGTAATAGCAGGACTGCCATATAAGCTACCAAAGGTCAGAGTGAAAGATCTGGTGACATACATGACCAACCGGATTAAAACAAGAAGAATTTCAGTGCTGAATGACAATATCTGTCCAAGAGTGAGATTTACTGGAAGGAAGATTGATTACAGAAGGGAGTTCCTGTTGGGTTTTGGTGATTATGTTGAAGCATACGACCTGAGTGTACGGTCAAATGGCGTGACTTAGATGAGAACTGAACCATGTGTTGCCTTCTACCTCTCAGCAAATATTCAGGATCATGGATACTTTACAATTTGGAGTCAGAAAAGTATGTGAGAAGGACCTATTGACATAAGCTGCCAACCCCACAGGTGATAATTGATAAAATGAATGTGCTAGCAGGTAACAAACTAATCACAGAAGCAGATATCACTGTTGATAGTGAAAATCAAACAGATATGACAGAAAGGATCATTCCCATGGTAGAAACCTGTAGAAACCCACCAGCCACCTGAAGTACCTACAGTTGAGACCATCACTGCAGAGGAGGCAATGGCACTACAGGACAAAATGGAGCAGGTAGCGGTAGAGGAGGGGGAAGAACCGATGGAAGCAGAGCCTATTCCAGAAGAGACTGTACAAGAATCTGAGTCAACAGTACTACAGCCAGTAGTAGATGAACCAGCATTGAGAAGGAGCAAACGTTCAAATGCAGGGGTGAGAGAAAGATATGATTAATTTGAATATAGTCTCAGTAACATCAGTGTCAAGAAAGGTCTACGAGAAAAAGGACAGGTTGCTGCAGATGCATTTGCAAGTGAGTTCCATCAATTGTTCAAGAATAAGAAAGCAATGAAAGTGATTAAGCCCAATGATTTAACTGAGGATCACAGGAACATGATCATCAAGTCACATATGTTTTTGAAAGAGAAATATGATGCACAGGGCACTTTTGAGAAAATGAAAGTGAGGCTCATGGGCAATGGCTGTATGCAGGATCTCACTGTGCATACAGACACAGCATCACCAATGGCATCAACCAAGTCGATATTCACAGAAATCAAAACAGCAGCAGTCAACAAAGAGTCAATCACAAAGATAGATATTGGGGGAGCATATCTCAATGCAACTACTTGACTTACCCAAGATCGCCATTATACACATGCCAAAATTGAAGGAATATGTTGCAAGGAATGGAAAGTTATATGTGATACTCAAGAAAACTCTGTATAGCTTAGTTCAGTCAGCCAAGCTTTGGTATGACGTCTTGTCTACATTCTTGCAGAAAACAGGTTTCAAACAGTATGCTATGGATAGATGTGTCTTCAGCATGACAAGAAATGGCAAGAGAATTGCAGGTATTGTATGTTGATGATATTTTGGTTCTAACATTGGATGAAGACAACAAAGAATGGGTTGAGAATGTATTGACTGAAAAATACAAGGAACTGAGTGTAGATCACTGTGATGAAAATGGTCTTAGTTATTTGGGTATGCACATGAAGAAGAATCAG
>JALLPD010001780.1:0-11335 GCA_036940065.1 Cyclotella cf. meneghiniana | reverse complement strand
TCAATATAGCTACCTCTAGATAGCCTTATTGCTCATAATTCTACCAGTTAGCCTATGACAGGTCTACACAAACTCTAGTATGATCTTTTAAGAGACTTAAAGATCATGTGTAGGTTTTTTCACAGTTCTGAAATGTTTTTGGCACCATCAAATCTTTAAGATTTGAATCTTTGTGAAAGGAATCTTTTACAGGTTCGTAAATTTTTCCTAAATGGGAGTCCCTGGTCCATGGGATTGTGTCCATTCTGGGCACATCTTGGATAAACATCCCTCAGAACATCCTTGGCTCATGTCAAGGCCTGCAAAATGCCACAGAGAGACATAATACCATATGATGCAATGGGGAGAAAGTAACAAATGAAATTACTGGTGCTTGATGCATGAAGATTAGTGATATGAGATGATGAGTGAATTCAAAAGTTCTTAAAAACCTCCACATGACAGCAAGATTCCTGTTTATCAACAGTGAAACTTTGCCCATCATTAAAATGACAACCATGGCTGCAATTCAAGAGTTGATAGCCATAATTGGGTATATCCTCTGACAATTACCAAAAAATAGAGACCATACAAAAATGCCTATGGCTGCAACCAGTCTTATACCCTAGTCAAGGCCTCTCATGGCCAAAAAGGGGCCCAGGGTTAAAGCTAGTAGTTTAGTGATAACACCCCTGCTGGCCATGCAGTCATGTGTAAAATTGCTCTACATCAGAGTATGTAGAGGTCAATTTATCCTTTTTGTATCTGAGTCAAGATATGGATGCCAAATTGGATGTGGCAGAAATTCTGGAATAAAGATAACCTTTATGTATAAAGTAGGTTTCTGAACTTGAGGTGAAAATGCACCAGATGTTACTGGAACTATCCAAATTCCAATGAACTCAAAGAAAGACAACAGATCTATAAGAACCATAACAGGGAGATTTCAATTCAAATCCAAATCCCCTAGAAAAAAATCTATAGCTTTTGCTATTTTCTTGTCATCATTTATCTCATAGCAACCAAATTCTATAGTTTTTTGCCTAACAGATGGAGATGTGCCACTGGGTTTATCATGAATTAAATATGCTGTGTCATCTTCATCTGTGGATGAATATGATATGTATGATAACTTACTAAAAGAATCCTTCCCCGAGAACTACTGCAACGGAGCTCTCCTGTCACTGGCAGACCATCCATCCATTCATTAAATGTGACAAATATTAACATCCACAAGTCATGGTTGAAGGTCATGGGATGCCTAGAAGTGGGTAGTTTTGAAAGGGGATTGTTTCTTTTCAACGTCAATAAGAATCTTTCCAACAGTGCTGGATGAGAGCAAAGAAGAGGAGCAAAGGAAACAAGAATCCAGAAAAAGTATGTTCCAGGATTATGGTGAAATAATCATTCCAAACCTTTGCATTGTAAAAAAGAAAAAAAAATCAGAGTGCCATGTCCATTTTCCAAGTATTATAGCGGTATGTCAATATTGATGATACACATTTTGGCTGGAATAAAACTAAAAGTGTTTTATCTTAGTATTTTTGTGACTAATTTGGAAGAATGCTTGATCGTATGAAGAGGTGAAGTTGGAAAAGGATGGGGACTTAAGGTCTCAATTCATTTTCAAGACTTATTTTATGGATGAAATCTTAGATTTAACATCAGATTTGGTTGAATTGAAGTGCCTGCGACTAATTTAATAAAATGAAGCAAACTTGCTTTTATGCCGTGTGCATCATTTAGTCATATCTCTATTGTTGCTTTTTGTCTATGAATGTCTTGTCCAAACTTCTGTAACCATGGGTCTCCGTGAATTGTGCTGTTGGCAGATGAACTTATTCCCAGGGTAAATTTTCCTCTGCAGACAAAAGGGAACCCTGGGTAATAGCTAGTAGCTTTATATAACATTCCTGTTGGCCATATTGTAATGAGTAGAATTGTTATGGATTTGAGTATATGGATTAAGTTAGGCTCAAACTGTAAGAGAGAGTAAATCAACAGCTTAGTAAAATTCCGTTGTTTAAATAGAAATTTAAGACACTTTGACATCAATTGCCAGGGTGATAAATCTTCAGCAGTTCCCTCTGAACACAGCAGAAGTGATGATGCTCAAGTATTTCAATGACATTAAGTATTGTATTTAATTTATGATTTGCATGCCCCATGATATTCAACTCAATCATGGTGTTAAGGTTTTGTTTGTATGCACAAGTACAGCATGTTTCTTGGCACAGGCAAGCAGTTTATTTCCTAGGTTGGTACCACACTAATATTAAACTAATGGCCCATGTCTAAATTTAATTGGACTGCCATTGCTAGACCAGATACGTCAAAATGTATGCAGGGCATGTTGGCATGACTAGATCCCGCAGACATCTCAACTAATCATCTCAGATTTGTGATGTTTTTTACTTTGTGTCGGTCACTGTGAGTGATGTGAGGGCAGCGCAGCAACACCTACTATGTGGTGGAAGAATTTCACATACAATGACAGCAATGACATTCATTCTTTCTCAGATAAAAAACTTACATGTGTTTCGAATGTATGTCAGTTGACAATCTCAATACACATGATTTGCCCTCAGGTACAGTAAAGACTTGTTCGTAATGCCAAATAGCTAAGTCTAAAAGCTTCTTAGGTCTTGCAGAAAAATCAATATGCCCTAGGCAACCTGGAAGCCACGCCATAGGGTTGTGAAGCAGTTTTTAGAAGAAGCTCTTAGTGTGGACGATGTTGCATCGATCGAGGAAGAGGATAATTCTATGAGGTGTTCTCTAAACAACATGATGATTGCTTACAAGCAGCTGTATTGGAAATTATGAGAATGTTCAGATTCACTGTATTCAAGACATGATGTTTCATTAGACACTGATAGCAATATCGGTTAAACAATATCTTCTCAACTCTATTCAAGGCATGATGTTTCATTAGACAGTGTCAACAATATCGGCCAAACAATGTCAATCATTTCTTTACATTAGATGGAAATAAAATTTCAAGATATGAATTTATGAAAAAGATAGCAAAGGCCTAGCCGTGAACTCTGACCAAAAACGTTTGTGATAGTGAGTCAAAACTTCCTGAGAGACAAAATGCTCCTTCCTCAAATCTTTTGGAAAAATTGCTGTGGATCCCCTCCTGCAGCCGCCCCACTTGCCATACCATTCAGTTGAAGGAGTTGCTCATACGATAGTGCTTGAGGCATATTAGATGGTATCGATTCTGATATGCCGGCCATGGAGGAACCAAATCCCAAACCTCTCCCATTTGGAGCCATACCCAAACCAGTCCCCCCATTTGGCGCTCTGGGTGCTTGGCTACCATTCTCGGAAAAGAGTGATATTTGTTGGTTGATAAATGAACGTAGATTAGCTGCGGAATTTATGCGTTTCATATCATCAGTGCTTTCACCCATGCCCTGTCCCGATCCTTGGGGAAGTCCGCCAAAACCTGTGGCCGCGGCAGCAGCATGTTGCAGGAGAAGAGCTTGAGCATTAGTGGCATTACCACCACAATTGGAAATATTCCAATCAGAACTTGGGGCTGATACAGCGCTGTACAAGTTCCCTTGATCATTCGTTAAGATGGCGGCTGTGGTGGCCGAGGAGGGAAAAGCATTACCAAAATTGTTCATGAACGACTTGTTTGGGAAATTATTTCCCATGGAAGACCCAGGTAAACAGCTACTTGCAAGAGCGTGAGCTTGTTGAAGCTGTGCTATGAGTTGCTGCTGGTCTGTGAGAGACGGATTGTTCAGGCTTCCTCCTGCAGACGACCCGAGCTTAGAGGCGTACACGTCGGGAATACCATTCATGGCAATGCCTTGGAGACCATTCGTGCCCTGTAGTCCGTTCATGCCCTGAAGACCGTTTAGTCCTGTGTTTCCTCCTCCGATGCCTCCCAGAAGGGAATTCTGGTTCTGATTTTGCTGCTGTATGAGTTTCTGCTGCTGCTGCTGCTGCAGGAGGGCCAACTGATTAGCATTCACGCCCATCATACCTCCCCCATTAGCATTTGCATTCATTCCGTTCATCATCAGTGAATTTGGATTCATCCCGTTCAATATCATTATATTATTCATTGCTCCGAACGCCCCATTCGCCGAAATTATATCTTGCTGAATATTCATCTTATTTGCCTGAGCCAACAGCTTGGCAGCACTGCCACTCAGACTGGTCTTCTTTCGCTTGATGTAAAGCAGACTCGAAATGTCCTCCTTTGCATGTTCATTGACATAGGAACACGCAGCCATTTTCCCCTTGCCGGCTATTTTTCGAAAGCCAAAGTAGTAGNGGCTATTTTTCGAAAGCCAAAGTAGTTCATTTGACGTTGAAAGGAAGAATAGTTGGAGTGGCGGAAGTATTTGGGGAGAATACGCTTTTCGAGTCCCTTGGGGTGTATTATTTAGGGTGGCATAGAGTGGAGTTAGTTAGTCTGAAAAGAACATATTTTTCGCAAGACACTACTGCTCAAGTCACAAGTCGACGAACTCACCGGAGGATCATGAACCAAAATACTGGAGTTTTTCCACTCGATATACTCGGTATTGTCATCTGTCAACATCTTGGTCAACTGGAACAAGAACTCTGCCACCGGATGGTGGGGCGGCGCCGCCATGTGCAACAGCAGTGCGCTGTTCGCGTCGCTTGAAAGGGGACCAGGGCTATCGATGGTATGATTGTTGTCCGAGCGGTCATCGTCGTTTTCCTTCTTCTCTTCCTCGGCGGGGGTGCAGTTCTCGCTCACAGCGGGGGGCGAGGGCCGAGACTCGTAGGGATCCGAAACACGGTGAATGGGCGGAGCGATGTTGGAATCACGGACCAGCGCGCCGTTAACTGCGACCACAGAGGCTTCGAGGGCCGCGGCATTGAGCCTGGGAAAGGTAACGGAATTCAAGGTTACAGAGTTTTCCGAGGAGACGATGCCATCGTGCGGTGTTTGGTGGACTGAGAAGGCATTGTTGTTATCGCTGTTGTTGGTGACAGCGTCACATGGCGCAGCGTTGCTGCCAAAGTCACAGAGCGACGAACGAAGAACCTCTTCTTTTTGCATGATATATTATTGTCTACGTTTTATGGGTGCTTCAAAGATTGCCAGGGTTTTCGATGAGGAATGTCATAAGAATGTCCTTCCGCCCTTTCTATGATCTGGTTGCCAAGTATCAGGATGTCCTTTGTCCTTCAGGGAAAGTTATTCAAAATGTATGAAAACTCTATGCTTTGTCATGCAACGAACGCGATGAGTAAGAGTATTGTGAACGAGAGAAGATGATGACGCTCGTAGAGACAGTGTTCTTCGTGTGGAAATGGTGGAATCTACGGCTGAGATATGCAGAATGTTATAATTATGGAGACACCGTTCTCCGGTTCTGCTTCGCTCCCGAACACCGAATACCATGTGCCTCTTGGTATGGTGCAAACATGTCTATGGTGGTACTATATATAAAATTAGCATTCCGCAACGTTCCGTAGAATGCGCGTGATTGTGCCAGCCAAAAATGATGATGTGGCGAACGATGGTTGCGTGTCGGGACAATCGACTGCGTGGTGGTTTTCACATACGTGTTTCCACGTCCTTTCTCATTATGTTAACTAGCTTTCCTGAAAAATGTTTAACTTGTCCACTAAAAACCAGAGATCACTTAACTAGGATTAGTCGTACCTGATGTTTTGATCACTTATTGTGATGTGACTTCTTGAAGGGTAGGTACGTTAAATCACTTGTGGGCGTTTCCGTAGGACGGTTGGACCAACCGTGATCGTGTTTTGTATCGCAACAGATGAAGATGCGCATACTCGTCAGAGAGAAGCATTTCTTTGCATGCGTCATTAATATGTGGAAAGCTTTTTTAAATATTGGGGAAACCGCGAGGGTCATAAAGAACATATGAAAATATTATCATTTTTTTAAAAGGTATTGTCAAGCTTTTATAAAAAGCTTAGTTGTATTATAATTGAGAATTTTCTCTTCCTCCTTCTCCTCCTCCTCTTCCTCCTATTTCTACTTCAGCCAGTTTTTCACATTTGAGATAAATAGGTAGTTATATGATTTTGCAACATGATTAGCTGCTTAAATAAACAGAGATAGTACGAAATGATCATTATAGGAATTTACCAACAAATTATCAACCTTATACCATTTTCCAATCAATTTTAAATAAGGTTTTAGTGTTGCTGCATGCTTTGTGTGCACTTTAAAATGACCACAAAAAATCACTTATAAAGTCAATCTATATCCTCTGACCAGCCTTTGCACTTGTTATATTTTTAAAATGTCCACAAAAAAAGGCTCATACGTTTATCTATAATCCATGACCAGCCTTCACATTCATGATATTTTTAAGACGACCACAAAAACCGGCCAATACGCTCAATGCATATTCCCTGAAATAAATTTACCAGCATGGGATTATGATGTTCAACCACGTTCGGGCATAAGTACGGAATATTGCTGCATGATGTTCGTGCCTGAAAATGTGCATCGCATTCACGACTCAGAATATCACAGAGGTATAACTCCAAGCCTTGTGACTGTGACAAATAGGAGTGTAATTTAGAACCCAAAAAATGACTATGAGTTGATTGCCCAAGGATACATCTCGGCCTTCTTCCCAAACTTCTTGCAAATTTATCATCAGCAAAAGTACTTTGCATACTTTTGCATGTTTTCATCAGGAAAATGTGCAGCTCATCAATGTTTACAAAATTTAAAGTAAAAAATACCAGTTTAACTATACTAGTGTTTGTCTGCTGTAATTCCAAACTGCCTTTCCCAGCAAATGAATGGTATTTTGGCAAATTTGAATGAAAAATATGGTGCAATTTTATTTCATGTCACACATTTATTAAAAAAAAATATGACAAGCTACAGGATTTGACACTCTGCTGTGTATCACCCCAATGAAAAATGACTGGCTATTAAGATGAAATATGTGGATATTGGACATTTGGAACAAAATCAGAATAGAAACACAATTTGGACAAAAAACAGCCATGCCAGACATGGCAACTTTTTTCCAAAATATTCTGTGTTTTGAAGGAAAAAACACAGACTCCGACATTTGGAAGTGATTTGATGGCAATATGGAAGATCTAAATATTTGGTGATATGAACATTTAGACAGATAGATGAATTATGGCAGGCACCCATTGTTGAGTTGCGTTATTCCATGTAAAAGTACATACCAGATTCTATGTAAAAAATAAAATGAAAGCGCGATGGAGTACTTCCACACCATGATGATTTCTGCCTGTGCCAATCCATCACCTTGTGCATGAAAAATACTTTTGCAGCCCCAGGTCTGCAACAATTGCCCTCACTGCAAAACACCAGTCTCATTTTAAAGACAATTTTCAAGAAATAATTTAGTTTGAGTAATGAGCTATTTTCAAGAATTTTTACTCAATATTTGTTGTTTATTGCACACATCAAAATCTGTATTTTTTCTTGTGACATCTTCTGATTTTCAATGAATGACATGATTTTTTTGAAATCATAGTGCTTTCAGATATCAAATTATATTCACATGTGAAAATTAATCTCTTACAAATTTATTATAAGACCAAAGTTACTTTATTGTGACTCTCATCTTTTGACAGCATCTCATAGACCATTACCTAACACTTATTTATGGTAATATTTTCATGAGCACTATGAAAGCACTGGTTTTTGTATTTCCCCTTAACCTCAATTCTATATTTATTCAACTTGACCTTTAAAACTATATTATTGACTAAATGAACAGCTCAATCAATTAGCCAATATACTTCATTCAATTAATGATTAATTAGATCTGTTAATACATATTTACGAATGAATTGATAAATTTGATCCACCATTCATTAAATTAATTACCACATAATTTCCCTGCTAGTGCATACTCAGAATTAGCACCAGAGCACAGCATGGTGACATGACATTTCCTCCACAAAAAAAATATAATTCTTCCATCAGATTCACCATTCCATCTTCGGAATGTGGTCATGAAGGGAGGGGGGCAACTGAATTTTGCTGCATAATCACATACAAGACAAGACCTGATGTCATCTTTTTCATGCTTATCAGCAATTGACACAATTCCCCCATATTTAAACCAACATGAACAAGGGCAGTAACCAGTGTCCATGAGCACATAGTGAGATTCCCTTTTCTGTGTCTTGTTTCCAACTTTTCAGAACATCATTGAAATTGAATTGTTTTGTCCCAACCATACTACCATGAGTATTTTGGCCTACAAACTGAACCAGGTGATTCCCCTATTGAGATCCTTGTACATACTACAGCATTAACTAGAACTAGTGAGTGAATGGTGAGAAACTTCTCTCTTCTATTTTCACATATCTTTTAGCCAGACACCATTAATTCATCAATGAGAATGTTACCCTCCCTTCAAAGTCATGATGGATATCTTTTCCACCTAATTGACTTTTGAGATGTCCCAACAAACAAGACAACACAAAACCAGTATCAGTCAGAGCTTTCAATCCTAAGAGGAGATACCACATTCTTCCATCTGTTCATTCTACATCACATTATTTCATTATTTCAATTGAACTATGCCCCTCACATCTGTGCCCTCATAAAGATCTCTGTCTCCAGAATTTATCTAGAGATGTTCCACCAAAGTTCGAATGAAAAAAACCAACCGGGTCCCTTCCATTACTATTCAAAATTAAACTGTAATCTCCCATCCACACTATTGTGCAGCACAATCAGCATCAAGTTTGCTTCTAGAAATAAATCTCTTCTCCATGGCTTATGATGATTTTTTAATAGCATTCTCACAACCATGCCTGTTCTCACCTCAGATTAAAACTGAAGAGAAAGAGAGTGATGACACAAAGTACAGCTCAGAACAATGCCGATCTTCCAGAAGTGATGGAAAATAATCAAGCAGATGATAGTAAGTGTTCTTAGATATTGGGGGAGGATCAATGAGGTTGCTACAATGACAAATCGGTGTAATCTTGCAAGGGAGGCGGTGTCTGTTGGGAATATTTCAAGTGCATACCCTTTTGGACCCTGCAGCCCAAAAATGTGCCCCATACATACTGGTATGTAGTGCATGCAATCTGGCAATCGGTGAACAGTGTGATTGTACGTGGCCCCTGTACATGTACATGTGTTATTTTGTACAAGCTCACTCTTTCACCAACAGACACATTGCATGCATTAGGTACCAGTATGTATGGGATACAATTTGGGGTAGAGGGTACAAAAGGGCACTATACTCTATGTACTCATCTGATGCATTTCAGGGTGCATTTGGTGGAGAATTGAGTTTGCTTTAATTCTTTTGTTTGTGTGGGTATAGTGTAAAAAATGTAGCATTATGGAATACCCATCTCCTTCAGAGAGGTAAAGCATTTGAATGGCATTCTTTGTATTTTTAGAATTATTTTTTGAAGACATCATTTATTGGAAAATTATTGTGACCTTACATTACTGTGAAATGTGTGAGTAGTTATATCATGAAACTGTGTTTACTTTACAGGTAATATTTCTGATAATCTTTTTTCTGTCAATCCTATGATTTTGCTTCTTACATGTACATTTCCATTGATAAATGTTCATGAAAGCAAGATAATATCTTACATTATTTTATCATAAAAGGCAGCTTGCTTTGTACATTTACCCATTACAGTAATTTTATTGATAAATGTTCATGAAAGCAAGATGATATCTTAAATTATTTATCATCAAAGAGCAAGACCTTGACATGCAATACCAGTTTACGCTATGATTATCACCTGTTTCAATAAATTTTATAAGTATTCAATCATAATAAATTTTGATGATTTTGTCATTCCTAGATCTACTCTACCTCAACCTACTTTGGCCTATTGCCCTCATTGCAGACCAAAGCTGACCGGGCACAAGTGTGCCACAATAATAAGCAAAGAAGCCGCAAAAAAATTTGCAGTGGCTGCTGGTAATACCACTATATGAACTACCACTTTTTTCTATTATGTATACAATGTTGAAAAAAAGCAAGAAAAAATTATCAGATTTAAAGGTCTAACAAAAATTGAAATAACAGGAGAATGAAAACGTTTTGTTTAGACATTTTCTCTAGTTACCACTGGTGATCTGTTTAATAATCTAGTAGAAAGCTAGCATCAAAATATTTGCACTCAGCGCTCACTTATTTTTCAGTGAAATAGATTAGAGTCTGTTTTTATGTTTACTTTGGTTGACATGAAAATATAGTACAACTCAACAGTTAATTGAACAATCGACTAAGCAACAAGCAAGAAATCACACCACACTTTTTAGAGAACAAAAACTGGGTGTGGAAAAAAGTGAGCCATGCCAAAATCCATATATACACAGAAAGGAAATCCAATCCCCAAGTGCAGAAATCATTGTGAAATGGTTTGTTGTGTGGTTCCCCCCTTCAGACCTATAAAATGAGAAAAGAGGTAACTTATAGTGAGAGCACATATTTTGGAAACTATGAAAATGGGGAAAGAAATAGACCAGTCAAAAAACTTGTCAGCTAATTGTTTTGTGTCGGCCCAAGGCAAGACTGAGACAACTTAGGACTCCCAGCTTACCACATGTAGCGGGACAGGTGCCCAAAAAGTGAACCTTTGAATGTTTGCAAAACAAATTAGATGAAAAATTCTGAGCTGTTTAGATTACAAAAGCATGATGCCAGGAAAAAAAATGATGCATCAAAATGAACTCACCCACTATACTTTAGAAACAACCCTAGAAAATTGGATAAAGAGAAAAATTAGTGTGAGCTGATGATATGATTTTTGATATGACATGGGGTACTGAAGGCTGAATTACTGCCTCCATAAAAAATGGAAACTTTCCAGTTTAATGGATTGGCTCACGATGGAGTTATTTGAAATGGACAAGGAGAGGACACAGATATGTGACCTATTTCTTTAAATGATGAAAGTATGGAAGGGGGAAAAGCACACAAAGACAACCCTGCTCTTTATTTTTTGTATCCCCTCAAAAAGGTACCTATCTTGATGAGGGTGCAGGAGGAACATCAGCTGCACTTGAGGGTGCATAGGCGGCGCTGTCTTTGGAGGTGACAGCAAAGGCTGTGCCATCATTGGAAGCACCTTTGTATGCTGTCCTGTTGTTGGTGGTGCCATTGGAGGTGGCACCATCATTGGTGGCATCATAGTAGGCAGCAGTACCAGGCTGCACCCTGCTGCACCATCATTAGAGGCGACATTGTATGGTTGACATAGGCCATGGGTACTGCGAGCCTGAAACAGGTGATCGAATCCAGAAATCGAACCCTGGACCCACAAAAAGATCATGCTGCAAGATCAGGGAATCGAACCCTGGACCCACAAAAAAGATTGTGTGCAAGGCCAGGGGTTC
>JALLPD010001779.1:0-11326 GCA_036940065.1 Cyclotella cf. meneghiniana | reverse complement strand
TCTGGCCGTCATCTGTCATCCACTGGACACGTTCCATGTGGAACTCGTTTGTGCATCTTTGCATATTTTTGTATGCACATTAATTTTTACGATTGTACACGCGATCATATTTAGCGACCGTGTGCACAATCGTACAAATGATTTTTTGGTCGGTCCAGGGTTTGAACCCCTGGCCTTGCACGCGATCTATTTTGTGGGTCTAGGGTTCAATTCCCTGACCTTGCAGCATGATCTTTTTGTGTGTTCAGGGTTCAATTCCCTGACCCAATCACCTGTTTCACGCCCGTAGTATTCGTGGCCTATGTCAGAGCAATACAACAGACAAAAAAGACCAAAAAAAGCCAGCTCACCTCTCAAACACAGCAATCAACTAAAAGATGGTGACAGGTGGGAGAAAGCATGCAGAAAACAAAAAGGAGAAGAAAAATCCAGTAGAAGGTTTCAAAAATAGAGCCAAAAATGAAAATTTCTGATTGCATCAAAAAAGACAAAAAAGGACAAAAAGCCAGCTTGCTGGTCAAACACAACAAACAACTAAAAGATGGTGATGAGTGGGAGAAAGCACACAGAAAACACAAAGAGGCAGAAAAATCAGTAGTAGAAGTCCTCAAAAACTGAGCCAAAAATGAAAATCAGCTGGTCACATCATGGTTAATGCAAAAATAATGGTTGACAATGGTGTGTGGACACCAGCATGTGCTTGGTCATGAGTGGGCTGGTGGTTTTTCCCATCTTGCCAATGGCCACAGAAAACATGCTTCCCCTACAAACTCACAATCACCAGGACAATTTGGGAAAGCACAGAGAAAAAAGGAAAGAAACACATGTATATTTTTTATTTGCATGTGAATATATTTTATTATGATTCAAATACCATATTTTGTGGTGAGTAAGCCACAGCGAATGTTCCGAGATCCTGTACAGTGTGGCCTTCTCACCATGTTTTTGGTAAACTAAAGCATTTGAAATAAAAAATATATAAAAAATAATCATAGATAGTACCATATTTCTATCTTATTTGTTAAGCAGCTCTTGTTCACACCAATTTATTTGTTTCTAGGAGGCTTTGCACCTACCTGCCCACTCACTGCCCACCTTTTTATTGTGCTATCATGGCAAGCCTCACATTGGTGAGATTTTGCAAAATGTGGCCTTCTCTAGTGTGGCTTACTCACCATAAAATACGGTAGTTAAAATGCTTCAACATGCTAGAGTCTACAGTGAGAATTTTAGACACATATGCAATAAAAATGAATGCACACAATAAGAGTATTTTCTGTGAGCAGTAAAAAAATTGTGTGCACAAAAATCAGATTGTTGCGCAATGAAATCAAAAAACATGCGTTAGCGCAAAAATGAGCACATGCACATGAAAATCAGAAAGTACCGTAGCATGCCCGTGATATAAAAAATATGTGCGTGCAAAAGGAGTGCATGCACATAATAATCAAGTGTCATGCACACACGCAGAGATTCAGATTGTTGCATGTGCACATGATTTCAAAGTCTTCATGCAAATCCAAAAACATATAGACATTAATAGAATTAAATACTCCTCAGAAATGGTCATTCGTTGAAAGACATTAGTATTCTATCTTTTATTACTGCACCTTTTGTTTGAAACTATTTATATATGCTTATGTTTTTGTGACTGTTTTAGGAATGCGATCAATTGTGACCACAAATAATATTCACCATACCGTGTTAGACTTGGTACTAAGTCTGTTGCTGTTGCAGAGGTATGATTTTTGTCTCCTTCTGCATGACTGTACATAATTCTTTCAGCCGGAACAGCTTTCTAACTAGTTGTCAATTAATGCCTTTTTCAAGAATTACTGTTGTATGTACAGTACTATTTCATTCTATTGGTATTGTGTTTGTTGGACAGCCAGATCTGATGGCAGCTGTCAACCAATACCTTCTGTCTACAAGGTAAGTTTCCTCTCAATTTTCCTTGTTTTTGGACTGTATATGCTCTCTCTTTATGTGGTCTGAGACCTCCCCTGAACTGTGAGTTCTAGAGAGCCAGGCAATGTCTTTCAATCACTCAAGCTCAATCAAACGTTTTACACTTCAGTTGAAACTTCAGTAACATGTTTGTTGATGAGCTTAGAGTGTTAGCTAGTGTCAAATATCATTGACACTATTTGGAAGGTCAGCTCTTTCACTCACTCTCATGGAGTATCACACTGGAGTGGTTAGCTCTGTGCTTATGAGTGTGTATGCTCAGGAGGAGCACTGCATCTGAATGGTTAGCTCTGTGTTTGGTATCTTGTGTCCTGGGTGATGCTGCACCCTGGCTCACTGATGTAGCAGACTACTTTGAAAATAATCACTGACATGGAGATTGTTATCCTAATTTATCTATTGTTGTTTGAAAACCTTGATCAACTTGTAACACTTTCTGGAACTATAACCAAGACTAGAGATTATGTTGGCTTAGTCATTTTTGTGTAAGCATTACTTATATTGCTTTGTGCAAAAGTAAAAAACATGTGACTGTACACTTCCTTTTTGTAGGAAGCACACCATCTGATGTGTGCCAAGATTTCAACACCTGCCTAGTCAGGTAGGAAATGAGTATGATTGTCCCTAATTTGGAACAAAAGGGATTCTCAATAACTGTGTCTTTTTCCTTGGCATTACTATGGCAACACTCTGTTGGTGGTTTTGAAACCAACAGAGTTGATTTTCAGTTGCTTCATGAGATGTCACAACTGCATTCACTCTCTTCTCTATTTTTTGAAATGGAAACGCTTATCCCATGTTTAGAAAAAATCTAGTTACTGGGGTATTTTTCCTTTATTGACTTCCAGCTCTTTTTTGGTAAGGCACTTGCACCAAAACGATTGAATTATAGAAAATCAATTTTAATTTTGGTTTATTCCAAGATTTTGTGCAAATCTTCTTTACTGAACAATCATTTTTGATTTTTTTGTGTTATCAAGATTTTTTTATTTCTTGTTGCAAGTACATGAATTCAAATCAAAAACATTTATTAATTTTGAATTTTAAATTTTTACTTAGTGATGCTCTTTTTGTGGTTCAGAGGAAGTACACTGGCACTTTATTTAGCACACATACATTTTTCAGGCTATCCATCACCTTCTCAAGGAGTACCAGAGCTATTTATCGATCAGGATTCAACAGAATCTCTGATTCTTACTATTTTTATATTTTCTCTCATTGTCTGAGCAGAACAGAAAATTCAAACATTCTCAATATACCTGGGCATGTGCATGAATTGCACAGATCAGCCCTTTCTCAGGGGATATCCCATGAAGGTTAAGTTGACCCGAGGTTGTTTTTATGGTCATGTGCATTCCCTGATACTTTTATTACATGGTGCATATATCACAGCATCATTGAGACATCTTGATCTTGTACTGGCCTGTGCAAGCCTTTCCCAAGTTGTGGGATGAGTCACATTTATTCATGTCCTTTTTTGAGAGACAATATCACAAAAGGTGTTTGCTTCGTAAACAATCTTAGCTTGATCCCAAAGGCTTGCATGCTTTGCTAGCATTTTTGGGGCACACAATTTTGATCATTGAGCTGTATCATGATTGGCCAAGCCTCATTTGTGCAGCCGTTTTCACATTGACATGTAATTTGTGCTGGCAGTTTTGCAGTTGTGCTGTGCCAACGAGCTTTTTCATAATTGCGACCACATGATTGGAGCTTGTCTGCAACCGGGCTAGTCATTTTTGACCTTGTGATGACTCCCCAATAAAATAGGCTGTTGCGCTCACAAGAAGGCTTTTTGTTGCACAACTCCAACCCCCCCTGAATCCAACTTGGACAATATCTTAAAGGATCACAAATCTGATGGGATGAAATTGCATGCTCAAGCTTGAATCCCACATCCACCCTATGCCCGGTTTGGAACCTGGCAAAACTCCTATTGCCACCTCACCAAAATCAACTTAGGAGCAACTTGAGGGAACTTGAGGAATGTGAGGGATCCTGAGGGAACTTGAGGAATGTGAGGAATCTTGAGGGAACTTGAGGGAACTTGAGTAACATGAGAGATCATGAGGGAACTTGAGGGAACTTGAGGGAACTTGAGGGAACTTGAGGAAACTTGAGGAAACTTTAGGGAACTTGAGGGAACTTGAGGGAACTTGAGGGAACTTGAGGGAACTTGAGGGAACTCAAGGGAACTTGAGGGAACTTGAGGGATGAGAACTTGATTTGGGATAGTGGTCATTTTAGTCTAACTTAACTCTAAAGGGGGTCAAGAATAAAGTTTTTTATGTCTACTAGGCTTGGAACTATCTAGGGGGTTGTCTAGGCCCTAGAAACTATTTAATTTTTATGAATGTTATACTAGGGTATGAGTGGTACATTTTTTATACTACGTGAATTGTGTATCACATGCTGTGATGTGTAGAATGTTTTTTTGCTTAAAAAGCTTACAAGTTTTACATGCTCTAAAAATCGGCAGTACATGCAATATGGTCCCTTGGTTCTGTGACCATAGGCCTCCCATTAAAAAATTACCACGTATGTCCATCCGGGACTGCCTAGTTTGTGATTATTTTGAGGGGCTGTTTTGAGACATGGTACTGCCTACCTGCTCACAGCTATTATGTGTCACTTGTGTATGTTGGTGCTCTAGTAGCCTTTTCAAGCAAGTGTACACCTAGGCAACATGCTAACTCTGCTAGATCAAGCGGAGTATACCCATGTCAACTGGATACATGGTCTCAGTGACATGCCAAGGTTTTTTTGACTACATATTGAAAGACATGTGTCAGGCTGATTATTAAGACTCACAACTACTGCTGAGTGAGTAACTCAACACAGTAACCTGGCTATCAATTGATAGTGTTGTAAGCCGTTAAAACTGTAAGGATTTTGGTAAGAATCCTGAGACGTCTGTTGGTGGTGAGTAAAGTAATTTTTATGAGCTTATTTCTATTATGCAAAAGTGCTGCTGCTACTGCTGCACAATACTAAATTTTGTGTGTTGCACACCAACATGGTGTAATGTTCCTCCATGAGTTGATGTGTAGTTTCTACATTCCTGTATTTTCAGATCTTGTATCTTTGAACCTTCAAGATCCAAAAAACCTAGTGTACTTCCCCTTTTTGACAAATGGAAAGTATTTCAATTATATTTTAAGTAAATAGAAACACTTAAAATATATGCTACTCCTGGCCGTAGATACTAGGCCTATGTCAGGATGAGGTCTCTAACCTTGTAGGTGGGATTTCATCAAATCTGGTTCTCTTTTGTGTTGTTAGCAAGAGATTTGTCATGTTTCTGCTTTTTGAGGATTGTCCATTTGATTTTGACTTTCTGGCAAAATATCATTTTCATGCCAAAAACAAGTTGGCTGGGACTATGTGGTGTGTTGGAGGGTGTGATGGTGTGTATGGCCCATGAGCACACCTGGATGATTGTGTCAACATCTTCTTTCTAGTCATCACCTTTGTATAGGGATGTCTTGAGCTGATTGCCAATGGTGAGGTGGAGTTCTTGCACGATGGATTGCACTGTTGGTTTTTTACTGCGGTGGGCTTTCTTTTTATTCCATAACTTGTAAAAAGTTTCTGAAATTATTCCTAAATATGTTTCCATTATCATATCCAATGGTATTTAGGTGGGGGTATTGGCAGAGCCTAAGGAGGTCAAATTGCATTGCATAGCAGTAGGAGTTGGCAGTGGGAATTGTTGCAAGTTTCAGCCATTTTGAGGCTGCATCTGCCATCGTGAGGATGTTCAACTGAATTTGGAGATTTATCCTGTGATGTCAGATTTGACACAAACTGCCCAAGGTCATGTGCTATCTCTGTAATGTTTCAAAGGGATCGTTGTCACAGAGTGCTAATACAAGTGGAACCTGACTGTAATGCAATTTGCCTGTGACTTTGTGATATTGCATGACTCATAGGTCTTGATATGCTTCTTGACTTGCATGCGTAGGACTTTCTTCTTGAACATTTGAGAGATGGAGTTGATTTGTATGAGTGATGCCTGGATGATGTAGGTTAGATGGTACCAGTCAATGATTCTTGCTTGAAGACTTGGCGGTACCCACACTTTACCCTTCATGGTCTAAACTTTGGTATTGTCAATGGTAGTGATGGTGATTCATTGGATTTTGCTTGTATGATGCCTTGAATCTCTGTGACAAGGTCTTTTTCTTCCCTGATCTTATCCATTGAGAGTGGGAAATCTAGGTTACTTGTATGGTCTAGCTCATTGATTCCATAGATTTCTTGTAATTGTGTATCCAGGTTGGAGTCTTGCATATGGAGTCTGCTGAGACCATCCCCTCCTGTGTTTGATATACCTGAAATATGCTCAAGCTTTGCCTGGTACACTTATCTAGTATGATGAGTTGGTGTAGAACACGTAGGTTTGCATGTTGTATTTCCACACGAGGATGTTGTTATGGTCACATTGTATGATGATGTCACATCCGTAGATAATTGGATGGAAGTGTTTAGATGCTTTGTAAGTTTCCAGGAGTTCTTGTTCTCTGACCAGTTACCTGAGCTGAGCCTCATTGAACTTTTGTGAGAAAGTGCTTACGATATGCTCAACTCCGACTTGAACTTGTGCCAACATTTCTCCCATGACTATCTTTGGGATGCATGGGGGTATACGATGAATAACCTACTTTGGTCCAGGTACACACATAGGATGGAATTTGTTACTGTTGTGATTGTTACATTGAAGGGCTCTTTCTGCTTGTGACTCCAGATGAAAGGCATTTCCTTCTTGGTGAGTCTTGTAATTGGTTCCAGGATAGATGCTTGATTGGGTATGTGATTCTTGATGAAGTTGATGGTCCCTAGAAATGCTCATGTCTTCTTGAGGTTTGTGGATGGAGTTAGCTTGAGGATGGCTTTGATTCTCTTCTTGATGGGTTGAAATCCCTTTCTGACCTAGAATAAAGCCTAGGAACTCCACTGACTTGGAACATAGCATACTCTTTTGTAAGTTTACTTGCATTCTGGCATCTAGTAGTCATTGGAAGATTTCTCCTTGGATGGTTAGATGTTCTTCAAAGGTGTTGCCCTTTCCATGGAAGATGTCATCAATGTATTGCTTGGTCTTTCCCACTGTCATTGGTTTGAATACTAGCACCATTTGAGACTGAAAAATATTGCTTGCTGGCTGGATTCCCATTGGGAATATTCAACTCTTTTTAAAGAAACCATACTGCATGGTGATGGTGAGTAGCTTCCTTGAATTAGTGTTTAGTGAGATAGAGAGATTGCCCACATTTAGGTCCACTACCGAGGCCAGCATAAACCTAATAATTTCCTGGCGGATTTCTTCAAAGGTTGTCAGTGGGTACTCCTTCCTTTTCAAGCATTGGTTGATTCTGCAGAAATCAATTATAAGTCTGATAGTGCCATTCTTCATGGGTATACCAAAGGCATGTGAGGCCCATTCCCTGTCTTTGATTTCTTCTGCTGTGAGTTCTCGAGCAAACCTATCCTGTATTGCTGGTTTAACTCCTCCTTGAAAACTTTGAGTTCTTCAGTGGGGTTGAATACGGCATTGACCAAAATGTTTTGGCTCCTTCTACTAATGAGATGGTGATGGGGTTCCTTTCCATTCTCTGCATTTCCCTGCAAAAATGGTTAGTGTTTTATGAGCACCTGTAAAGCTCTGTCTGCTGTTCCTTTGTCAGATCTCAGAAAATTCATGCTACATGACTTATTTCAGCTTTCTTGTAATCCATTGGCTGGTGTGCATCTGGGGCTTTGGCTTCCCTGGGACTCTCGGGGGTTCCGACTGGTTTTTCTGTATCATTTGGAGTAGAAAATTTCATAGGATTTAAGGAGTCCATTTGTTTGGCTTTAGATGCACTCATCAGTCCAATAGTCCCTGGGAGCCATTGCATCTGTCTCTCGCCCTATGATATGCTTCTGGCATGGATGCTTGTATCTACATCTAGGTACCTCACTGTCTCCTGTCCCACAATCATTCCGTGAATCATTTCATGACTTCGCTATTCTGGGATGGCGATGGTTCTAATTGCAATTGCACATGTGCATTTGGGTGATAGACATGGAAGCATGCCATTGTCGATAGAGACCATGCGATCTGTGCTGAAAGCCCCTGCTGGTGTGATGAAAACCTGATGCGGACACTCATCTCCCAACAGTCCCAACATGAGTATGTGCAGCATTGGTCTAATAGAACTTGCTTGCAATTCATTCATCATTTTTGTCTTGGAATGTCATGATGATGATGTGGTGTAGCCTTTTGGATGTGCTGTTAGTGATCACCTCCATAAATTTGTCTTTGATGTGTCATAATCCATGGCATCATCCTCTTGGATTCACACCACCAGTGAGTGTCTTGTTGCTTCACTTCCAGTCTCCATGCTTGCTACTTTGTTTCTTCTGAATGCAGTTGCCTTGTTACCTGCATTTCTGTCCTTGTTTGTCTTGTTCTCCTTGTTGTTAGGGCATTCACTCCCTTGTGATTGTCATGAATTCTGCAGATGGTTGGATCTGCTTTCTCCACTTGGCCTGAGCTTCCATTGCTGTTGCCTTTGTTGTTGTGGTTTCTGTTGTTGCAATGGGTGTGATTTTGTCGAACCTGTCTCTCCTCTTGTACCATTTCTAACTTGATGCTGATGAGCTTTTCAACTTGGACAGAGCACCATGATTTCTGATTTTTTGCATAGCCAGTTGCCTTCATTCACTATACATTTGACCCTTGCTTGCCCACTGTGATTTCTTGAGATGACTTTCTTTGCCATGTCTCTATCGAAGAATTTTCTTGTGTCCTTTGCAAAGAGGGGGAGTGTGTCATTGATGGAGCAGAGGACTTTGACTGCTCCTTTGGTGTAATGGCAAGTGTACTTGATTTGCCCGCTTCCATTCCTGTCTTCTGTGTGTCGATTATGTCATGTCTGAGGTAGATTTCATTGAATTTCCGGATTTTTTCTGTGAATATCTTCCTTTGGGCTGCCAAATTTCCCGTGTTGTGGTTGCGGATGCCTTCCTTGACGTCCTCGTACCATGTTTCAGTGCAGCTGCCGGTCATCGCTCGTGAGCCGATGCGGAATGGTTTCTTCAATTTCCCCTCCTCAAGCAGATCATACCGCATCCCGAATAGTAGCAGTTGCTTCTTAAGGATCAAGAGATTCTCCTTGCCACTGCCTTTGTGGTAGTGTCAATGTACTCATTGATCTTGTTGCTGTCTTTGTCCTTTAAAGACTTCTAGGTCGTGTCTTGCCTTGGGACTGATGCGGTCGTTTTCAACATCGCCTTGTCTGAACTTGATTGTTTGGTGGCAGACTCGGCTTCTTGGCTTGCTTCCCCTGGTTGCCGCCATTGTGATTGCTCTTGCTCTTGTCATTTCTCGTCATTGCTTTGGATCTTGATTTCGGATCGAAGCGTCGCTTAGTCCGACTGAGTTATTTTGATCAAAATGCCCTCTAGTCTAGGACTAAACTAAAGTCTTTTGTCGATCGATTAATTGACTGAATTATGATTAGTTCTCAGGAGGAGATTATCTACCGATTATTCTAATTTCAAATTAAAAAATAATCATAGGAATTCCGTAAAGAATTCTGAGAATTCTGCATAGGATACTGCTGGAGCTCGATGGGGTACGAAGAGAATTCTTGAATGGATTAATGTCTGTGTGTGGCTCTAAGAGTAATTGCTCGACCCGTGTGGAAAGGAATCGCTCGTTCAATCCCTGGGTTTCGGCATGACTCACTCAATGATATTGATATCAACGCTATGATGGAATGCGGTGAAATGCCCAGAGGACGGCGAAAATGCGAAGGCTGCCAAAGTAATTACGCAGATGATTATAAAGACAAGGTAAAGGCAATGCTCAGCAGGATGCAGTGAACAAGGCGATGGTTGACATGGAGGAATGCACCAGAAGTTCTGAAATACTTGATCGATTTTAAATTGTGTGCCAGTTTTTCAGTGTGAAAGATGGAAATACCACGGACCTCTGCATTATTTAGAGTGCGTTTTCGTTTTAGTAGAATGCCCGTAATATTGCATTTCCGATAAATGCTTCTCTTAGTAATTGAGCAACATACACAAAATTTAACTTTAGAAGTTCAATTAATTCAAGGCATGACGAAGCGTAACAAAATGTGGCGTTGTCCTACGTTCGCGTTTGTCTCCTGCACCAAAGTAAAGTAAAAACAAAGAAACTTGCTTCCCTTCATTCTAAGGTAGCACCATTTATTAAATACCCTTGAGCGTTTGCTCTTCCATCTACTATACCTTATACATCACAGAATATCCACGGGATCATTATTTCTCGGATGATTCTTCGCTTTCATCTTATTCGACACGAAATTCACACCTTCCATCAGCTTTTTGGAAGTGACGCTAGCAACATCTTTCGTCTTCTCCACCACATGATGTTTTTCATTGAAATCCTTTGCATTGCTGGCCACCTTTTGCGCTGCACCCTTTGATCTATCGACCAAGTGATGTTTTTCATTTACCTCCTTTGCCTTTTCCACGGCAGTATTTGCAAGTTTTTTTGTCTTGTATATAATTTGATGCGTTTCATCAATCTCCTTCGCCTTGTGCACCGCAGTCTTGGCAACTTGTTTCGATTTTTCCGTTATTCCGTGTTTTTTATCCACTTCTCGCATTTTGTCTCCGGCGGTTGCGACAGCTTCTCCAGCTTGACGCGTGGCAGACCCGACTGAGCCCGATTGAGTGGTAGCTACATAGGCGGCTGTTCCTCCAGCGGCGATGCCGAGAATGGGCCCGGAGACGGCGAGACCTGCTATTGACGCTGCAACTGCTGCTCCGCCAACTTCTCGTTTCGTGCACGATGGATAGGGTGGCCTGCTGTTTACATTTTGTGACCCGTCACCGGGGCACTCGATGTCATATTCCTCCCATTCTTGCTGCGTAGGAGCGTGCGCGTTGTAGGCAGGGTTGTACGGCGGGTTGGAAGGCGGCGGAAGCTCCTGTCGTGGTTCTGGTGATGTCGCTGACATTTCCTATTCTTTGAAGTTCTGTGTGGCAGTTAGGTTGATTCCATATTATGTAATACGTTCTGTACACTCTCTCCCAATTGAAAGTTGCCAAAGAAGCTGTCTGACATAATATGTGTTGTAATCTCACCATAAAATTATCATCCTGTCATGACCCACTGGGTGCACGTCTCGAAGGTAAAGAGTCCAGTCGATGTGAAGAGACACCGGGTTAACGCCTATGTCGGAACACTATGACAGATGATGTGGTAGAGACATTCATTTCTTTACGTACTAGACCTGGTATGTTAAATTGAAAATAACACGGGGGGATATTTTTCTTGCAGGCCGCATAGTTTTCCCGTGCTAATTTTCCATCAATATTT
>JALLPD010001778.1:0-11334 GCA_036940065.1 Cyclotella cf. meneghiniana | reverse complement strand
AAATCGCTATAATACCTATTTGCTGTTCTCTATTCGTCGAACAAAATCACAGCCTCAATGAAAAAAATCTCGGTTCTAGAACAGCACGAAGAGATGAGAATCCCGATCCATACCATACGTGCACGGATCTGTCATTCAGCAACGCAACTACGGTAATACACCTATCATCGACCATGTCTCGCTCCAACAGCACCACCAGCAACAATGGCAAAGCATCCTCCTCCAAACAGAAATCCACGACCCCCCTCCGCATAACAATCCGCAACGCCTCCAACGGAAGCCGTCACACTATTTCTCCCGAAGAGGGCCTCACGCTCGAAACGACATTGACGGACGTCGTTTCCCGTCTGCCCTCGTTTCGACCGTCGAGCGTCGCGACGCTGGTATGTCATCGCAAGACGGCGTATTACGACGAATGGGGCACGACGACTCTGCGTGAAATGTTGGAGGGGGACGACGGACGATGTGGCGTTTTGTTGACGCTTCACTTTGGCGGGGGAAGCGCGGCCAGTGCCGCCGCCGCCGCTGCCGGTGGCGGGAATGTTGGCGAGACTGTCATCGAACGGGCCGCGAATTCGTTGAATATCAAGCCGGAGTCCATGAATATTTCTGAAGACAGTCAGCGGCAGGAGGAGCAGATGGCCGGCGTGCTGGACGCCACAATCCAGACATTATCCCCAGCCGAGGCCTGGTCAATTGTGCTTCAATCCAACTTTGACTCCACTTCCAAACCTTGCCTCTTGACACTTTTAAAAATCATTGACAATCTTCTCTCCAAACCAAACGACCTCAAAGTCCGCTCCATTCGATGCGCCAATGTCTATTTCCAACAAAAAGTGGGCAACTGTCGCGGCGGAGTGGAATTTCTCTATTCATTGGGATTTGTACCAAAGTTCCCCCTCTTGATGGGGGCAGCGTCGAGCGGGCCGGAATGCTTGGAATTGACCAAAGAGAAGGAAAGTAGAGACGTCTTGTTACAAGGAAGAAGTGCTTTGATTGAGTCGGCCAAACGAGACTTTGGAATGCAGGACGATGAATTGCCGGTCTTACCGAAGGTTCCAGTCGTGGACTCCTCTTCCTCTACTATCGCAACTCCTGTCGCAACAGCAACGTCCACTCGTAATTCCGAAAGCACATCCAAATTCGACATTTACAAGGGACATTCCATCAACATCCAAGCCCAACAATTGGGCGCGCCCGACCCATACGCAGACAAAGCACTCTCCACCACCGAACGACAATTGCAAAATTTAGAAGCAAAAAAAAAGAATTTGGAAAGAGTCATGCAAGGTTCGGCAGTAGAGATGGATCGATGTTTGGTAGCCTATCTTCCCGGGCAGGGTCCTACGGGAATTGCCGGTGGCCCGACGGCGGAGGCGTCGGTAGAATCCAAGGGTGACTCTTCGTTGGTGGCGGCACGAATGAAACGAATGGAGGAGGAGAGAAAGACGAGGGAGGAGGGAGGGTTTACTACCAAGGCTATGAGGGATTTGGAGAGAATGAAGAAGGCTAAGGTTCGTTATGTGTTAGATCGGACTTTTTTTTATTTAACTTTTTTTCTTGAATTGTTTTGTTGCCTTTCCGTGTTCCTTTCGGAAACAAATTATCTATGAATTTTTCCCCTACTCTCAATTGTTACGAGTGCATGATGTGCTTTGATCAATACATTGCGCTAGATCATAATTCTTGGCCCCGTTGTTGAAACCAATGCTGTTGAACTCGATAGTTAGATGCCGTTATTTTATGCGCACCTTTGCCGGCGTTGCTTGTTGCTTCGCCGTGCTTTTATTGATATTTGCCCCATGGCAGGTGAGCTGTCTTTTGTGCTCTTCATTTTCACAACGGTTTTTGATCATCATTTCAAATCTGACAGCTAATTGATAGCCAGAACTCTTTGTGTCTCTGAATTTATTGAAAAGCAGAACTCATAGGGAATTCATCGAGGGTTTTTGATTAATCATGTTGATTTTTTTGAAATGATTGAAAACTTGAACTGAATCCGGATTCACAAATGTTTTCTATCCATTGTTTGGAATCTTTGAGTGAATCGCAAACCTGAACTGAATCAGGATTCATCAAAGGTTTTCTATTCATTTTTTCGAATTCTTAAGCTTGAACTGAATCCATATTCATCGAGGGGTTTCGATTCATTGTTTTGAATCTTTGGGCGGATCGATAACTTGAACTGAATCCAGATTCATTAAAGTTTTTTGATTCCTTGTTTTGATTGAAAACTTGAGATTTATCCAAGGTTTTCGATTGATCCGTTTTTGTTTCTTTGAATTTATCGAAAACTTCAACTGAATCCATAAAATTTTTCAATTCATCTCTTTATTCCTTGTGTGGATTGAAAACTTGAACTGAGTCCGGATTCATGAAAGGTTTTCGATTCATTGCTTCAAATCCTTCAGCTGATCGAAAACTTGAACTGAATCTAGGTTGATTGAAAGTTTTTCTATTCATCGCTTTGAGACCTTGAGTTGAGAAGTCCATTCATCGTTTTGATACTTTGTGTTGATTGAAACCGGAATCAAAGTTGGTTTTCGATCATGGTTTGCATGAAAACCTCACCAAAAGCTGGCGGCACGAAGGGTTATCTCAGCCTTTGTCATTATAAGCTCGCAACATGCTGAGACGGTGTTCCTTATTCCTTGTCGTAAAAATTACATCTCATGCTAGCATCAATGAGGGTTTTCGATCCTTCGTTTTGAATCTTTGACTACGCGTATATTGATTGGCATTGATTTTGTTCCATTCGCTCTTGCCTGTTTTTCTTGTGACCTTGGTTTGCCAAGAATGCAATACCCACTGTTTTGGCATAGTATTCCATTATCAATTATCATTGCAAGTCACAAATTAGCATCTATCCATCATCAACTAGGTGTACTCCCATGCCCAAATACGAATCAACTTCCCGGATGGGACACACCTTCACGGTAAATTCCTTCCCAGTGAAACCATCTCTACCATCCGTACCATCATACAATCCTCCTTCTCAGCACACTGCCAATCCGATTTCGACTTGTACGTTGCCCCACCTCGACGATTGTTAAATGACACAAAAACTTTGGAGGAGGAAGAGCTCGTTCCCGCGGCCAAGATTCACGTCAGTTGGAAAGTCAGCTTGGGCAATGACATGGCTATCGGTGGGTTCTTGAAAAGAGAGTTATTTGGGGCTGCAGACAAGCGTACACCATCTTTTCCAGAAGCCAAGCCCATACTTCCAGAGAAGACTGCTTCATTGAGTGCTAGCAGTAGCAATATTGGGAACAATGATGGAGGTCCGTCCAAAGAGGAAGTATTGATGGCACGAATGATGGGAAAGGGTTTGCTTGGAGCAAAGGCATCAAAGGGTCCTAATGACGGAGGTTCCGCAGGTGGTCAAGGCGATAAGAAGGGGAAGCCCAAGTGGTTTAAATGAAAACTAACACACAAGCAATATGATACCTTGTTGGAGTGTAACATGAAATTAGCTTTGACTTTTTGTTCACTGCATAACTTGAAAGTAGTGCTGGCGCTCGGCTTTGTTCCTCTTGTAGGGTCTGCCATGGCACAATTTATGCCTAATGAAAAATCTCAAACGTCTACGTTATTTCAATGTCAAAAAGTTCATCGCTTTGAAGAGTTAATTTGAACTGAATTCGTATTCACAGAACGTTTTCAATTAATTGATACGTATCTTTGAATAGATTGACATTTGAACTAAATCTGGATTAAGCGAAGGTTTTCGATACGTTTTGATTAAATGTTTCAAATCTATGAGTAGATTGAAAACATAAACTGAATCATGATTCATCCAAGGCTTTCAATTCATTCTGTTGAGTCCTTTAGTAGATCAAAAACGTGAACTGAATCCAGATTCAAGATTTTGATTCATTGTTATGAATCCTTGAGTAGATTATTAACTTGAACTGAATCTGGATTCATCATAAGTTTTTGATTAATTGTTTTGAATCCTTGAGTGGATCAAAAACTTGAACTGAATCTGGATTCATCAAAAGTATTCAAGTCATTCTTTCAAATCCTTGAGTGAATCAAAAATGTGAACCGAATCCAGATTCATGGAAGGTTTTCTATTCATTGTTTCAATCTTTGAGTAGATCGAAACTCAAACTGAATCCAGATTCATCGACAGTTTTCGGCTCATTTTGAATCTTCGAATGGTTCGAATACTTTCAAATCCTTGAGTGAATCAAAAACTTGAACCGAATCCGGATTCTTGGCAGGTTTTCTATTGATTGTTTCAAATCTTTGAGCAGATTGAAAACTTGAACTGAATCTAGATAAATTGAAGGCTTTCAATTCATTATTTTGAATCTTTGAGTGGATCAAAAACTTGAAATGATTCCAGAGTCATGGAAGGTTTTTGATTCTTGAGTAGATTGAAAACTTTAGACAATTGCGGTGATTCAATCATCAAACATGGTGCTCTCAACTTGTACATTTGGTTGGATCTATTACTATGCTTATAGGTTAAAACTAAACTTTAGACAAATCAGTATTAATGGAAGGTTGTATATTCATTATTTCAAATCTTTGAGTAGATCAATAACTTGAACTGATTCTGGATTCGTTGATGATTTTCAATTCATTGTTGTGAATCCTTGAGTGGATCAAAACTTGAACTGAATCAGTATTAATGGAAAGTTTTTGATTCATTGTTTCAATCCTCAAGTCTTGAATTGATTGAAAACTTGACATGATTCAGCATTCTTCGAAGGTTATCTACTCATCAGTTCAAATGTTAGAGTGATGGAAAATTCGAAACTAATCCGGATTCTTGCAATTTTTTCATGCTTTTTATTTCTTGAGTAGATGAAAACTTGAACTTAATCCAGATTCATGGAAGATTTTCTGTTCACTGTTTCAAATTCTTGAGTTGATGGAAAACTTAGAATCATTCTGATGTCAAAATTGGTATCGATTCATTGTTTTGAATCCTGTTGTTGTTGAAAACCGCAGCTTGTCTTGATTATTTGAGTTGATAGAAACCTTCAAGTCATTCTGGAATCAAATTTGGTTTCGGATCATGGTTGATATTGAAACCTTCTCATTATGCTGGCAACAGAGAGGGTTTTTGCAGCCTCTGTCACTAAAACCTCTTCACATGATGAGAGGGCTTGTTATGCCTAGTCATAACAATTAATCTTTTTGAATCTTTGACTATGCGTATCTTGACTGACGTTGATTTTGCCCATGTCAATCCATTCTCTCTTGACTTTTTCTCCGGTTTGCCAAGAATGCAACAGCCCCTGATATCACACAGTATTCCTTCATCAGTCAACACCCAAAGGCCTCAAATAACCATCTATCTATTATGACCTAGGTCTATCCCCATGCCCAAATACGTATCATATCAATGGGATGCACCTTCATGGTAAGCTCCTTCCCAGTGAAGCCATGTCTACCATCTGAACCATCATCAATCTTCCTCTCAACACATTGCTAATCCAATTTTGACTTGTACGTTGCCCCACCTCAACGATTATTGAATGACACAAAAACTATGGAGGGGGAGGAGCGCGTTCCTGCAGCCAAGGTTCATGTTAGTTGGAAAAGTAGCTTAGATGATAGCTTTGACGTCAGCGGGTTCTTGAAAGAGAATTACTTGGTGAAAGAGACAATATTACATCGTCTTAAGAGGCCATACCCATGCTTCAAGAGAAGACCACTGGAGTGGCGGCAGTAGCAATGTTGGGAACAATTACAAAGGGCCATCCAAAGAATTAGCACGAATGGCACATAAGACGTGGAAGGGTTTATTGTGAGCAAATTAATGGACGGGTACTAATGGTGATGGCAGTTAGCCTATTGGTTTAAATAATCCCCTACTAGTAATATAATATCCTTTTAGAGTGGAACAATGAGAATGGCTTTGACTTTCTGTTCATGAAATGACTTGATGAAAGTAGTGCTGGCTCTCATCTTCGTTCCCATTGGATGCTTTGTCATACCACCACATCAGTCTTTCGAAACGTCCACCCATTTTGAAGACATTTGCTCATTCATTAAGTACAACAAACAGCCTTCTACTGTCAATTCGATCCACATGCTCTCATGCTTAATCACCATTCTTGACCTGTCATTCGTCAAACGATTTGCACTGACAGTTCGTTTGAAGTAGTCGTATTCTACATTCAATGCTTACCCTACCCTAAAAGAATTTAAACAGTTTTACAAATTACAACACCATTCCTCATTACCCACCAAGTTCATATTCCTCCATCTGTCTCAACGCCACTTCAATCCAATCCGCCACCTCTTCTCCCGGAGGGAAAACCAAATAGGTCTCCCCATCCGCTTCATTTTCGCTCAACACGAATCCCACAGCCATCATGACTTCCAAAGCTCCATGCATGTCGGTGACTGCCTCTTTGATTTTGGGATTGGACAATCGAACTCTCCGGAATTTGGCGGCCGTTTCTTCCTCCTTGTCATCCTTGAGGCCGCGCTGGCCTTTAGTAACGGCATTATATATCAACTTCCTCATGGTCGCCAACGATCGTCGCACCGCTCCCCCGTCGGGACAAGACGTGACCAAAACAGAAAAGGCATTTTCGAATTCCACCGGCACGACGATCGCGGTCAGATCCCTCGGCGCTCGCACCGCCCCCGGAGCGGCGGTCCCCTCCCCCCGAAGTTTGACCGGAGCCTTGTCGGCGTTCATTTCTCCCCGCGTCATGACGACGGTGGCGTTCCTGGCTTGTCCGCTCGTCATGGCGCGCGCCTCGTAAGGATTGTATCCCAGGGTTTCGGCGTCGTTTTTTTCTGCCGCCTTGATGGCTTCGATGGCCCGGAGCGTTTCGGCGTTGTCGCACGGGGGGGATTCGGAGGATGCATCCACGTCGGCGTTGGCATCGGTTCTCGTCGGAGGCGGTTTCCCTCGATCCGTCTCTTTGGTGGACGAGGAAGACTTGTTCCACAAAGCCTTGTTTTTGGCCTCTCGCGCCTCCGCCGCGGCGATGACGGCTTGTTTCCTGTGCAGGGCGTCGACGCTCCCGTTGCCTTCTCGAAGCAAGGACGACGACGACGAGGACTCCACCCGACGAACTTGGAATCGCAACGGGCGCTGTCCCGATTGAGCCAATTTTAAAAATTCGTGATAGGAAAAGTCTCGGTCGTCGGAGCGACAGATGACGTCTCCTCGAAGGAGTCCCGCGACGTCCGCCTGACTGTTCGGGACGACGGAGGAAATGATGGCGGATTGGGCGGCGTCTCGTCGTTTTTCGATCTCGAGGCCGAGTGGACCGGGATGGGGGAGGGAGACGGGAAGGAGACGGCCTGGCTTGGTGCCGCCGAGGGATTGGCCTCCCTTGGTGGACGGGGCTTTGGAGGATTTGAAGAGATCGATTTTTTGGAGGGCCGAGTTGGCGTTGGCCAAGAGATTCTTTGGACCATTGTTGTTGTTGACCGCGTTGTTGCTGTTGTTGTTGTTATTTTTATTGTCGCTATTGTTGTTCTTGATACTGTCCATGTCGGATCGACCGCCTTGCCACGAGGCATCCTTCTTTTTGGAGTTCTTGTCATCGGCTTTGTTGCCCGTCAAGTTGGCCAAGAATTTGTCCATCGTTATCGAGATGGAAATTACGATTTCCGCTTGTTGCGCTCCTACTCGGATTGCTCTTTGATTGTCGTCACTTCCAAGATGAGAATGGTGGGTTTTGGTCCACGAAGCGATATCGCATCTCGCAGCGCCCTCGTGCTAAATACATATTATTTTGTCGTTAGGTGTTATGTGCGTGGAGACTCGGAGCGCTTGGAGTGTCATGGTACCATACCATAAATCGTGCCATAAGAACTATGGTAAATACTGTACTGTAGTAGTCTCTAGCGGTACCATAGTTGTTGTGATCTCGATCGTGGATCGCGTTGAATTGTGAGAGATCCTCGATCAATCAGAATGATTCTCGCATCTATCAAACACATTTCAACGAGTAATTACAGAGATGAGTTGCAGGGTTGATTGATTTTTTGTCTTCCATTTGTACATCAAGGATACATCGTAACACACAATGACATCCCTCACGAGAAGGTTGCTACAATGTCAAGCTCGTCAACTCTGTGGTGGGATGGCAACGATGTGCCAGAAAATCCATTTTCTGGCAACTGTGGGAACAGCAACGGCCCACCAGCCAGTCGATAAAGACGATCGCCAGCCTAGGCTATACCTACCATAAAATATGTAGCCTAATGCTCGGGCAGGTGTCTCATGACACGATGGGTATTTGCGAACACGACTCTGTTACTTATTTTGGGCGATCGTTGGGGGGCCCATGGTCCAGGATTCCTCAAAAAGGACGAGGATTGCACATCTTCACTCATACATGAAAACAGAAAGGGTCAGTGAGGAGACCCTCTCAAACTATTGTGCAATACTCCCTCTCTGCTCTCATGCCATCAAGAGATGTCAAGACCAGAAAGAACGCCTTCGGGGGAGGGGGGCTACTCAACAACCAGAATGCTGTGCGGGACTCGCATTTTGAAATACCATACACAGCATGTGAGGGGCATAAGTTGAACGGGGTTTGGTTACAGTTACACAAATTAAAATCAACCTAATCAAGAAACTGTTTCAACGAAGCAGACTGCAATTCCACAACAGACAAATAGTACACCAACACACAAACATAGTATGAAGCCCAAGACACTCGGCCAAGCTTTCCTCTTACATCAAGCTGCATCAATCTTAGATAATACTCAAGCAGTTATAGAACAACAAAGTATATTGGTACGTTCAAAACCGCGACTTTTATCTTCTTTCCAGTTATTCTGGCAAATCGATGCTTGTTCATCGCAATTTCTCACTTGTGACTTTCTTTTGAACTCTGGCCTTCCATTCCAATGCTTTATTTCCGTCACAAAGAATCTGCCTTCAGCCGGCTCACGACGCATACCTGCATCCTCAGACATTGGCGGTGCCCACCTCACTGACTTTGAGGGGAAAAGAATCAATTTGCATTGCGACATTATTGGAGAAGATGAACCACCGGTAGGTTGCTCGTCTTTTCCTTTACTATTCTCCAGCACTCTTTATTTGTGCTCGACCCATTCGAATTTTTAATGCCACCGATTATCCAACAAAGCCAGCGCCAGGTCCCGATGTGATCCGGGTTGTCGTTGTTGGAAATGCTGGAGAGACTAATCAAATGTTGATAAATTACGGCAACGGTTCTTTCACTCGAGTTGATCTCCCCGGGGGCGAGAAAAACACATTCTCGATTGCAACGGGTGACGTAGATGGTGACGTAGATATAGATCTCATTGTTGGAAACGATGGTCAAGCGAATCAGGTGTTATTCAACGATGGAAATCTCAATTTTTTACCGGTCGATCTCCCCGGTGGATCCAGAGTCACGGAAGTCATTGCAATGGGGGATCTGGATGGTGACAACGATTTGGATGTCGTTGTTGGTAATTACAAACAACCGAACCAAGTTTTACTGAATCGTGGCAATGGAACTTTCACCTCTCACGACATCACAACATCGTACACAGATGGGACTTGGGGCATCGCACTCGGGGATGTTGACAAAGACGGTGATATTGATATAGTTTTTGGAAATAATGGTCAACTTAACAAGTTGCTATTGAATGATGGTACCGGAACATTTTCTACGAGCAATCTTCCAGGAGACCCCCCGACTACTCATACGATTGCAATGGGGGATGTTAATGGTGACAGTTTCATCGATGTTGTGATTGGAAGCAATTGCATATACAACCACAACCAGTTGCTAGTAAATAATGGAAACGAAACGTTTCATTTAAGCACCCTTCCCGGAAATACCATTGAGCACACATTTGACATTAAGGTGTTTGATATCGATGGGGATGATGATATGGACATTGTTTTTGGTAACTTCAACGGTGGGAATGAATTACTTTTGAATGACGGGAAGGGGAATTTCATCTTAAAGCAATTACCTGGGAACACAGTCACCCGATCTATTGCTTTTGGGGATGTTGATGGAGATTCGGATATTGACATTATTGTTGGCAACTGGCGTCAATCAAATCAAATATTAATAAACAACGGAAATGAAACATTCACTGTGTTTGATCTTCCAGGTGGTAATCTCTCTCAGACAACATCTGTATCGTTTTTTGAAACAGTAAGATCATTACATCAATTTTTGTTTTATAAGCATGGTCAATAGCTAACATTGAGGTTTTGTTTTGTTCCTTTGTCTTTATTTCTCTTTTCTTGTTGTGACGATCCTTGACAGAGCCTAACTGCATTGCAACCAAGCACCAACCAAACTGTAAGTTCACTGTTCGATTCTCACACTACAACCACTTTGGCTTGCAAAGCCAGCACAAATGCACCTGAAGGGGGTACTCTTTCGACAAGGCTTACAGCGGGACCATGCTTTTCTGAGAACTCAGCTGGAACTGGAGATGCTGAATCTTTTGTTGTGTTAGATGGAGGCTCATCTTGCAAGAACTCAGGAACTTGCACTTGGACTCACTGCTTCCGAGCAGATTACTGGTACCAAGGCATTAATGTGCTTGCAGCTATGCAAGAGGTTGTATCGACAGTTACATTTGATCTCGAAGGAAGTTTTACTGCTTCTGTTGATACAGCTTCATTTGAAGCCACCTCAGCAACATCTTCATCATCTCGTTCAGAATCTATCAATGCGCAACTTGGGAGTTGTGACAATATTCTCAGTCGTCAAGAATCGCAAGTCGAAATTGGTGCTACTGTGGAAATTTGTGTTTACTCGAACGAGAGTGACCTGTCCTTATCTCTGAGGAACGTGTTCGCTGATCCCGGCAACCAAACTCTTGTCAATTCTGCAGGAGTACCCAATTTTGTTACCAGCCTTACAAATGACAAGTCAAACATGGTAACACTCGGAACCTTGATGATTCCAGCATACTATGACTCTCAAATAGGCAAGGCTGGGGTCATTGTCTTCACTGGAACGGCAGTTATTGCCTACTCTGATCGCCGTATTCTCTTTGAAGAAGAGATGGTTGAAGCGGAATCAGTAGAGAAAGTAGAGGAAGTCCCGTTTAACCTAGAAGTTGGGCTGGCTTTTAGTAAGGACTATCCTGTAGTTGTGCAGCACTCTTCTGACCAAGCAAGTCCTGAAAGAAGCTGTGCATTGAAATGTATCTTCATATATCTTACTGCAATCTTTGCTGGAGGATATTTTTGAGCTGTTTTGTTGGCACTGATTTCTTCTCATCTCTTATTGAGTGCAACATGGAATGTGTTTTCTTATGCTAGTGGAGATAATAATAATACAGCAGCGAATAGAAGTAAAGTGGACGTCCACACCGATCTTGTCAAAAAAATAAAAAACCATGTCAGTACGACCCCCTCAA
>JALLPD010001777.1:0-11344 GCA_036940065.1 Cyclotella cf. meneghiniana | reverse complement strand
GTAAGGGATTAATTTTACAAGTTTTTGTCAGTCGACACGTATATTATACATTCTCATTTTGGCTACAAATAGCAAACCTCTTATTAGTTTATCCTAAAACCTAGTAATTATACTCATGTATCATACCATCCAAGTGATTCCGGCAGAAGGGGTGCTATGACACATATTATGTACCCACCTTAAATACTAAAAGGAGATAATGATATTATGAGTTAAAAATTTGAGTTCCCGTAACCCCTGCGCGTTTTACTTACTCTTTCCTCAAACAAATATCATTTTCTCCTACTCAAATAAGGTACAATCCTTTCAAAAAGTTGAATAACAGCAATCTGCAAAAAAGCTTGCACCGGCACCTACGATACCTAATTATGTGAGGAGACAACCTGAGACAAGTTCCTTGACACTTAGCTAGGTATTGTAACCTACGCTAGCCTTCACCTGCACCGAGTTTTGGACTTGTTCCTCCATCATCCACCATCAACTCAATTCAACACAAAAATCTGCCAACCTTGTTCAACAACCACATCGCCACACCACATTCACCATGATGTCATCTCCACCGCCCAACGTCACCACCCAACCCCTCAAGGACGCACAACCCCTCCAAGAAGGAGAACAAGCGGAACAAGACGAAGTAACCAACCTAAAAGCCGCCATCCAACGCGAAAAGGCCGCCAAACGGAAAATGTACGGCTACCTCGTCAAAATCGCCGATGAATTAAAAACCCTCCGAAAAGAATCCGAACAACTCATCCACGCGGCAGAATACGCACGAAGGGCGTGGTACGAAGGCGGAATGTGGCGAGGTCCCAACGTTCTCCCGGGCGCCTACGCCGGAAGTGGAGCGGGACCCGAGGGTGGAAGGAACGACGCCGCCGATGGCATCTCTCCGGCGTTGAGCGTACCCCAAGCGCCCGTCTCGTTGTCCGACCTTTTTCTGGACTTGGTTACCGTCACGGCCTTTTCGCGAGTGGGATCCGCCATTCAAGAGAGGGGGACGGTCGATGCTCCCATTTTGGCGTATTTTGCCGTGTTTTGGCAAATTTGGTCCAAGGAGGCGAGTTATTCCACTAGGTTTGATACGTCGGATATTAGTTCGCATATCGAGACGCTGCTGGCGTGCTTTGCCTTGCTCGCGGGGAGTTTGAGTGCCTTTTCGGATTTTCATTCGGCTGGTTCCGATCGGATTATGGGTGTGGCTGGATTTGTCGCGTTGTTGCATATGGCTCTGCATGCAAGGGTTTGGTATTGGTTTCAGGAGGGAGGGGATGTCAATTCGGTGAATTGGTCCGTTAAGCGTTATGCTGTCTTTACTACCCTTATGAATGTTTTGGAGGCGATTAATTGGGCGGTTGGGATAGCCTTGCCTCTCGAGTCGTCGTGGAGGGGATGGGTGTTCTTGTTGGGAATATTGCTCAACATGAGATTGCCACGAGGATTCATGCCCAATGATTTCCACGCGGCGTGTTCCAAGCGGGGAGTATTGTTCATTCTTCTTCTCGGATTTAATCTCCAGAGCATCCTCGTAGTGGCTAGTCCCTACTTCAACTATTGGGATCCCACCATCGATCAATACACCTTTGTCTTCCTGGCATGTTTCCTCATGTTCATGATCAAGCTCCTATACGTCGATGATACCTATTCCGTCGCCCCCCAAGATCATGCACTTCTCTACAATCGGCTGGCTGGATTCTTCTTCCACCTGGGAAACTTTGCCCTTCTCCTCTTCACTACCGTACTCGGTTCAGGATTAAACCTACTCACTCAAAGCTTCCTCGCCGCTGCCGCGGCATTGCCAAGCGATGCCAAGAACTTGGTCTGCGGAGGATTCTCGGCAACAATCCTATCAATTACGTTTATCAAAAGCATGCACATTCGTCGAGTGCCCACAGATCCGAAACACCAGAGCATGTTTTACACCGCATACTTTACTCAGTTTGTTGTGGTGATTACCGCAGTTTACGTGTCTGCCAGAATGTACATGACAACCGATACACAGGGGGGGTTGGCGGCCTTGTTAATGCGTAATGAGATTGAGATGCTGGGGGTTTTGGTTGGATTTTCCGTTGTTTTGGTGTTCATGTCATGGCTTGACGAGGCCATTGAGTTGCGTTTGTACAGCGATGCGGCGGAAGCGGAACAATGTAAGTCATCATTGACTTGATTCCCTCTGTTGACTGACATTTGCTTACCAAGAAGATTTCCTTCCTTTTCACAGATCGAGTGCAGCCATTTGGATTCTGGGCGTGCTTCAAGCATGAAGAACCGTTGCAACTCGAGGCTATGGCATTGGAACGAAATCGCTCTCTCTTGGCGCAAAGGTCGCCCCTTCTCGGTTCATCCATGTTTTTGTCATCGGGATCTATGTACAATTCGTTTGCCAATTTAAATTTGCATGTGCCGGAGGGAGTGTGAGATCGTGTTATTTTCTAGGAAGGAGATGATTCAGTTTTGCACTAGAGGATCCAAAGAGCTTAATTAATTGTTTAACTACTTGTTCTATTGTTGTCAGCGGTGAAAATGTCATTGATCAGAATCTGTTGATTTTTTGCTAATGTTGGCGAATGAAGGATCAGATTGCCAAGGCTTTTACCGTTTGTTTATTATTTAACACAAAGCATACTTGATATCAGATCCACTGTGACACAGACGATTCCCAAATTTTCATTCAGAGAATATTGTTCCAAATCACTCTCAAAAGCTTCCAAAACCAAAAAATTCCCATCATTTCAGCTTGGCCATCAATTTTTTTTTTATAATTTTGCCAAATCTATAAATAAGGCCATTCGCCATCGACTGGGTTATGCTTTTTTTAACCCACCTGTTTTTTTTGTTTTTTCAGGATGTTTCCCCCAGGCAATTTTTCAATCCAGCAACTGGGTNCGCCCACCTAAAACGTGCCAGCAACTGGGTGCAGAATATAACGCTTTTGTAGGGTAAAACGTTGATTCTCCTCCCTTGCCCACCGCCTTCCATTTGTTTTGTCACCATCCCTTGCCATCGTCATGGTGTCAACACACAATACGAATGACCTCACAGTGGGCTTCATAGCTTACCTTCAAGTACTCATACCCATCACGGTAGTTCTTCAGTTTGTGTTAGAGGACGTCCCCATCCTCAATGATGTTATTCAAAAGTAGTAATGCAGACAATTGAGGAGCATGATCTACCTCCGCTGACTTGAAAGGAACGTCATCAAAACGGTGCCACCCCAACATCAAATAATCAGCCTTAACGACTACATATAAAGTATGACTATGCAAGGGCGGAGGCTAGCATTATCAGTGACTTGGTTTGTGATGTCCCTCGCTTCCCAGAAAAGCTGTTTGAACATACCTTCAGAATTAAGTGTCATACAGTTGACACAATTCTCAACCATTTAGCTCGTAGAAACAGTTTCTTGATCAAGACTGTGTGTCGGGCTGGTAAAGAAACAATCAACCCGTATGTGTAGTTGTTATGTGGCCTACAGATGATATGTTATGGCATTTTTTGGAAATTCTTTCATTTACTACCATCAATTCAGTGAAACAACGAGTTGTCAATGTGTTCATCACTTAGTCACAGGGTTGGTAACTTGTCCTACTTAAGCAGAAGTATATATCAGGAAGCCTTCAAAATCAGATGCATGTGATGTAACTACAATGCACAAGATTGCACAAGATTCCTGGAATGCTTGGCTCATTGAATGTTACAAAGATGCAATGGAAGAACTGCCCAAGTGCAATAAAAGGAGAGTACCAAGGAAGAGAGAAGTATGCTACCACTGCATTGGAATTTTTAGTTGATTACAACTTGTGGTTCTGGCATGCTTCATTTGGATTTCCTGGTACTATGAATGAAATCAATGTATGGAAACGGTCTTCACTGCTTGAATCAATGCTCAATAGGAAATACAAACATATAAATCATGCATTTACACTGCATGGAAAACAATCAATATGCTATTTTAGCTTGTGGATGGAATCTATCCTTCATTGTCATGGTTTCCTCGACCAGAGTCAGATCCTTCTACAAATTTAGATGGAAGTTTTGAAGTCAACCAGGAGGCACCACAATAGGATGTTGAATGTGGTTATTCTGTGTGAAAACAGAAGTTTTTGTCTCTGACTAATCCAACTAATTTACTCCACAGGTATTACATCTACTATTTAGCTTTGGCAAAAATTCTTTTGCATAACATGATGGTGGAGGAGTGTATGTTGAATGGTGAACTTGAAGATGCATCATTCTACAACACAATCCACAGTGACAATGATGACATTAGTGCCAAAGAGGTGAATTGGGGCAATGATGGTTATGACAAGAGTCCCACAGATAGACACGACAAGTTTAAGATGGTACAAAAGAGGTGGGAAGAGATGTATGATTATTAGGGATCAAAGAATTTAAAACAATCAATGCAAAGAAATTTATACAGGGAGAAATATGGTGAAGCTGCATTGAGTTCTGCTCACATGTGTATGGAAAGTTACAATCCTCTGTCAATTTAAGTAATTACACTGTTTGGGTCCCAATATTGACTTAGTACTTTAACAAGGAGGAAATGAAAATTGAACCATGCTTTTAAATTTAAATTTAACCTGACTAAGTAAAAACTATGGGGGACAGCCATACACTTTTCCCTTCACTCCCTTGAGAGATATCTTTCTAAGTTAGATGATGATACCAAATATATTTACCCCACTCCTTACTAGGCCCTTGATTCTCATTTTTTATAACTTGTTCAATAATCTTGCTTCCTGTCTTGTCCAATAAGTCCCATTCAAATGGCTCCATTGTTTTGGTATTCCCTAATATATACTGCATGCACTTCTCCTTGTTCATGAAATCAGAACTGTCAAGCACCTGTCTCAACATTAGAAAGATGGTGTGGTGCCACCACCAACCCTGTACCTAGCAACTGTAACCATTTGGACTGATTTTTTAATGGGTTAGTGTCACAGACAGGAGTACAAGGTGAGTTTAAACACTCTACCTCTTCATTGTCTTCTGAATTCTTAAGTGACTCTTGTACATTCACAGACTTTTCCTTCAGTTCTAATCCTCATCTTTCCAACTCTGGTTTTTTCTATTGTCTGATTCCACTGCACAAGTCTCTGCCTCCACCTCAATGGCCCAATAAAGGTTGTCAAAGTATGCCTTCCTCACATGAGATGGTATGTTAGCCATGATTGATTCTCCACATTAGCCTTTATGTGCTGACTTGTCATCTCAATTGCATTTTTGATCTTTATCCACATGTCTTGTAATGCATTATTATCTTGCCTGTACTGGGTCTTTTCTGAGTGGTTGTCTCTCTACCAATTGGATGCTCCTTCCTTGTTGAAAGACTGACAAATGTTGTGGATTTGTCAAGTTTATCAACCAAGTCTTCAAGTGAATCCTGAGTACTTGCATTCCAGATAGAACTAGGATGCTTTGGTGGTGGCTTCGACCCATCTACTCAAAACTCAACTTAAATTTGGGATGCTTACTAAGGACATAATACACCTTCATCAACTTGTGGACGGTCTTGGGACACTCTGTGTGGTTTATATGTGAGTGGGAAGAATACTCTTCACAAATCCTGCTGTAGTATAGATCCATAAGGGCATCGTCACAAACTTCTCCAGATGTTGGAGGGTTATTGTAAATGATCCCAGCAAATTTCTGGATGGCTGGTTGTATGCCTTGCTGCAAGCAGTTAAGGATCAACTTGGCCCCCAGTCATGTTCAACAGGAGAGAAATCAGGATTAGACTCATTAATTTTATTTGCAGTTATGACAAATTCCTTAATCGTGACGTATACTTCATCCCAAAATTTCTCAGCCTTCTTATTTGTAGAGTGCTTTGCATTGTTAGACACCTTCATAAATGCTTGCACAACAAGCAGCAGCTCATCAACACCAAATGCAGCTGAGCAAGAACGAGCACTTACGGCATCACCTTTCTTTTTACGAGCCTTCTTCTTCTTTGTAAGATTCTCAGGTGTCCTTGCTCTATTTCTGTGTTCCTTTTTGGATGCTGGCTTTAGTGCATGTTTCCTTGCCTCAACGTGAACAAGCATCTCTTGATCAGTTTTGGAGCTTGCATACCTCTTGTTCACACTATCAAAGACATCCCCATCAGTCGAATGGAAGAGATCTGTATCATCCTCAGTAGACATGATGCATTGATGTGACTACAAAACAATTATGGGAATGGAGACAAAGAATATTGAGATACAGTAAAAGAGGGTGTGACATCCCAAAGGAAAGAAATGGCGTGAAAGAATGAGTGGCTGTGAGAATTAAACCCCCGGAGAAATCACCTGGGGTGAAAATGGTCATTATAACCCAAGAGATTTTGAAAACCCCTGCGGGCTATTATTTTTAACCCATCGTAGTCAAATACCCGGTTGTTGGCATGACCGCAGAAGGGTTAAATGAAGTTATTAGCCTAAAAAATGCATAATGCAGTCAATGGTGAATGGCCTTACCAATTCAACTCAAAATTTGCACACACAGGTTTGCCCACCCTTCTATAAGCTACCACGAGCTTGACCCCCCCATCCACCAATCACAATGCATGGCATTGCATTATGAAAACCTTTCCACTCTTCCTGTGCTGCTGTGATACACAACAACCGAATATGATGAAATCAACAAAAGGAATCATAGTTCATGCGATAGGTGCAGCAAAACATCAAATGACTGAAATATATAAACAGACTGCCTGATACAGGGTACAGATGCAGATCTGAATCTGCGCTCCTTGCATTCAAGCATGTAGGCAACGGTGATTGCAGCAGAATCTATCACTGCTGTGCAACCAAATAGCTTGTGAACACTCAACAGTTTAAACATCATCTTCCTCTCCCATGAAATGATGAAGACCAGAATAGGACCTGTGACAATGATGGTTGACATCAGATTCAATACTCCAACTGTGGATTTTGAGGTGGGGATTTTCTTCTCTCTGGACACAAAGGTGTGTACCTGGATGACTGCCCGGACAATCAAGGGGTATGTAAGTACTTTAAACAGAGTTTCGTGGACACAGCCTAAGGGCATCTCTTAATAAAAAAATGCATAACAGGAATAGGTGTCATCATCATTCCGGTTATTTTCATATTTTTTAGCAAACCACCATGATGTTATGTGAGAGACTCATATTGCACTTATTTTTAGGGATCTCTTAATATTTGGGATACATAATCAGAATAGCCTCTGCTTTTTCAAACATTTGCCCACACAAATTTTTCATACACACAAATTTATTATCCACCCCACTGTCATGAGCATGTTGAACCCTTTCTTTGCTTCCTCCATCAATCCTATCTGCAATGAATTGGATGACAGGAATATTGCATTGCGGTAGGTGGGTCATTTGCATTTTTCCTTAATCTCAACAATATTGTCATGCAGATGATGATCCTGGCAGTAGTGATATTGATGGCAACAGTTGTTTACAGAAGAAAATCATTGTAGATCAAACCTCCGTTACTCAAGGCATAACTTTGATGATGTACAACGAAGGAATGCAACTTTTTTAGATTATTTACACACTGACTCATTGCATGGAATGGAATTCAAACCAATTTTCCTCACATCAAGAAGCAGATTCAAGCAAATGATGAATGCAGTTATGAGTCATCCAGAGATTGAATTTTATCAAGATTCACACGTTCATTAGTGTATAACAAGTTGCTCTCTTGAGGGTATGCTATTGTCCCCTCTAAGACACTCACATTTGGCATGCCATATTTCACCTTTGTAGATTATTTTCAAATTTCAATTCAATTTGGAATGATAATGTGTGGAGAGTTTAGTCTTGCAATTCAGGCTCTTTATATGAAAGAATACTTGCTGGCTCCTGGTGAGGTTGATCTCCAAAATATAAACCATTTTTATTGCCCTTTCCATGGTGTAGAGGGTATGCTTAGTTCTCTCTTGCTTTTGTACAATTTGGAAGAATTTCTCAAAAGCATAGGCAGGTTCTATCAGGGGAAGGAAAGTAGCCCCTCCATTGTGTTGGAGGGTATTTCAGATTATCACATGTCTTTTTGGCATGCTTTGTATGAATTTGCAGGTAATTAGTATGACAAGACTGTATTTAACTTGTCTCCATTTCAAGAAAGCCATTTGGATGGATTGATTGATGAAAAAGAGAAGTCATCTGGTGTAGATTCATTCTCCATCTCTTTATTGAAATGTTCGTCCTCGTTGATGGCATCTACATGAGTTTTCACGATTTTTCAAGGGTATCAAAATACCATTGGCAAACATTGAAGCAAAGTATACACCATGAGAAGAGACAGCATGTAAGAATATTGAGAGGGCATTTGGGAATTTGAAGATTATGTGGAAATCATCTTTTGGCCTATCAAAATTTGCAATTTGCATAATATTGCAAGTAGAATCTTGACTGTGTTGATTCTACAATGTGATTTTCTCTGATCATGTAATCGGTGATGATTGCAGTATAATCCTGCTAACTCTGTTTAAGATCTTGATAATTTCACGCCTGCAATGCTTCCACAAACTATGCTGGACTTAATTGTTGTTACCTTGAATAATAATTTACCAGAGTCTGTTTGTGATGTGGTCACTGTTGCTGGCCATTGGGAATCACTGGCTGATAAAGAAGAGCACAGTTGTCTTTGTTCTGCAGTAATAATAAAAATTTATGCCTCGATTATTTTTGACTAATAAATAAAGATTTGGTTGAATAAGAATAAATTAGAATTTGTATCCTTCTTCTACATCTCCATCTCCTTCCTCTACATCTTCTGAATCATCACCATCACCAACAAAGGCGTCTTCCACACCTTCTGCATTGTCACATCACAAGTTGCAACCTTCCATACTTTACTTCTGCTGCACTGTCATTTTGTAAATTGCCTTGAAAATTGTCATCATCTCCACTTCCACTGCTATTGATTTTGATCACATCATCCTCATTGCCTTTGTCATTCATTTCATCATTGCTTTGCATGAAGGATTCCATCAGTCATCTGAGTCTTGATTTGCATAATCAAGGATATTTTGTTGAGCTGTTCTGCAGAGTCATAATACTCTTGTAGCTTCCATAGACTTGCAAAATTATCCTGTTTTTTAAAAAATTTCTTGTTCTGAACCATCACAGATGCCCTTTTGTCATGGGAAGCTGCCATCTTTTGTAATGAATCATTTGTGTTGTTCATGCATCAACATTGCTGGAATTCTTCTTCCAGTAGCTTTTTGCTGCTTTCACTCCTAAAGGCTGATCCACAACAGCTCTCATTGGAGCTGCCAAATTACTTGTTTCCCTTTATGTCAAAGCAGTCTTGTCCACCCAAACCAATGCGGTGGGGGTGATCATGGGATTGAATCTAAGCATTTCATGAAGACATTTGGCAACTTCACAAAAAGTGAAATGCTTGCCCCTGCTGTCTTCATATTCCTTCACTGCAATTTCACATAGCTCATCATCAGAGCCTACACCACTGATTTTCTGGCTCTTTACATTTTTAAAATACCATTTGAACAAATTCATGGATGGTTGGATGGTTCTTGTGAAACAATTCTTAATGACCTGGGAGTCCACTTGTAAAAAAGTTCCTCTTTTAGTATCATTTGAATAGTGCATTACATAGTTTTCTAAAAATTTTCCGCAAAATGTCACTGCCATTTGATCAACTCCAACAATTGGATCTTCTGACACTGTCGCATAAGCCTTGCAAAACACAAGATTCTCAACAGCAGTGAAGTTTGGTGACCTCTTGCTTTCAAATCCATTGAAAAATTGTGAATATGCATCATATGGAGAGCAGACAAAGAGCGGGTTGGTTTCAATGCCTTTCTTCTTCTATTTCATCACAGATGTAACAATATGCTGCTTTTTGGGGGGCACAAGTTTTCCTGATTCACTCCCTGCTTTTGCCTTTGCATTACCCTTCTTTTTTGGAACTGAAGGTGAGGGTGATTCTCCCAGATGTCTTGTCACCTGCATAGATGGGGCATCATTGGGGAATGGCATCAACATAGAATTTTTATTGCTTCAATGCAGCGTTTTTGCCACTATTCTACATCGCTATTCCCAAGTGATATTTACTGGAATCAAAAACATGGTTTCCTACACCTTTTATTATAACTGGAATAAATTGAACATCATGTATTCCAGTTATCAATTGGTAGATAAGACTGAAGCATCACTGGACTCAGAAAAATCTTGTGACATCAGCAATTCTGTGCTATTAAGAAATGCCAATGAAGAAGTAACTGGAATGGCCTATTTTAATTCTTGTTATCTGAATATTAAGAGAGTCCCTAAGGGAACAGACATGGAACACAGGGGGGGAACTTGACAGTAATTGCAAGCACTATCAGAAATCTTCGTAGGCAATACAACATGAATGTTTAACTGGGCCGTTCTATAAAAATCAATGTTAATAAAATTCTTTTTCAGTGCATCAGATGGCCACCCTCACTTCATGAGATGACTGCCCCAAACAAGATTTCAATATCTTCAATATATGTTGAGTTTAATATGAATACAAGTTCTGCAACAGGTCAATAAAGTATGTGCAAGAAAAGGTATTAATGGTGTATCATACCGGGAGAGAGAAATCAAGTTACGTGCAAAATGAAATGTTATTGTTAGTTTCATTAATTTTTTCCCATGTCATACTGATATGATTTTGATCTAAGCTGTTTCTACAAAATATAATTTGTATGGAAATGGATCAAAGCTTGCAACATGATTTTTAAGTTGTAAACTGATTTTTATGAGTTGAATTGGTTGGAGCAAAATGAAACCCACAACAAAGAGTTATCATGTAATTTACATGATAACTGTTCTTCACAGAGATTGGATGCAGATGTGGCTGTTGAAAGATTGAACTTCCAATCCCATGAGAAGTTTTCTGAGAAAGATAACACCTTTTGGATATTGTTTCTCAGAAACTAACAGCTTAATCTTTTGTACTGTCTTAGTCTCGCACAAAGTGTTGACGAAGATTTTAGAGGTTCCAGGAGGAAGCTCCTAGAGCTTACAATGGTAAGTGGATTCTTTGCCTATGTCACTTGCCCCTACGATTGGAGAATTAGAGTGGCTCATGGAAAAGTAAAACCTCGGTGAAGAAAAAATCCGATTACAAGCCAGACTTGCAAAAAAACCACATGGGTAAGGATAAAAATTGCAAGTTTTGGTGACTTGTGGTACTTGGATGTATGTCTATGCAGTATTGTTAAGTGTAAGTTCTTGTGGAGAGGGAGATATGTGATGGGTATCTTTGCCAACATTTTTGAGTACTCTCCTAACTCAGGATTTATGACTTATGTCCACATGAAACCCTAATTGTCTCATCATATAAATGCTGTGATAGTCCAAGTATCACTT
>JALLPD010001776.1:0-11329 GCA_036940065.1 Cyclotella cf. meneghiniana | reverse complement strand
AGTAGATTATCCAATTTGTAGGTGCATTTTGATTGCGTGCACATACAAAGTGCACCTACAAGATGAACCTAGATATGTGGTAGCCCCAGTCATTCAACCCCTAACATTTATCTTCTGCTGCGAGCTCTTTTCCCAAACCGACCAAGAATGAATCTCCACCACGCGGAGCACGGTATCCAATCAAATTCGCATTAGGTTTGGCAGTAGCATCGTTAAAATTCTTTTTAGACGATTCATTCCACGATTTGTCGACCCCTTCATTCAACGTGTATGGATTTTCATCTCGCAATCTCGAAGCCATGTTTTCATTGGACGGGCGCATATTCTCGTATGCTGGAATGATCCTCCTTTTCCCTCGGATATGCATCGATCTACCAGTTTCGGTCAATTGCTGAATTGTTGTCTTCGACTGACAAGCAGATTGCGCCTCACTTTGCCATTGGCTAGATCTTACTTCTTCCGGCCCTCCAATCAATTTGAAGGTTGAATTCCCTTCGGAGGTCGGAATATCACGCCTTCCTTTCTTCCATTCGGAAGCCTTGGCATCTGTTGAGCGGAGCTTTCAAGTGAGTTTATGGACTATATCCACGAAAACTGATCTTTGTCTTACCGTCAGTAGGTACAATGCCTGTTCCATCGTCAGCTGCCTTGAGCTGTGATGGCGGTGTTTTAATGTGCTTTTTTGATGGCATAGTGGCAACATAGCCCGACCAATCGGCGGCTGAATGGTTTCGATCGTACTTGCCACTCATACTTCATGCACATGTGAGGAACGAGAACTGAACTGTTTGAAATCGCAAAGCTGGGCCAAGTCGTCTGGCAAAAGGGACGAGGAAGACGCAATTTTGAAATTTGATTGATTTTGCGGATGTCATTAAAAATAGCAAGCCGCCATTTTCATAAAATATAGTCCATCACAACGAACTACAACATGAGATTACGAGCCAACGTCCTTGTCTTCGCATTGCCGCTGTCGCAAGGTGCGATAAATACAATAACTGTGCAGACCGATTCCTGCTCATCATCAAGCGCTTGGGATTACGCAGGGTAAGTTTTTCCAGCCAGGCCTACGGTTGCATTTCTCTCTGTGATAGCCTTCTTTTCTCAATGTCGTTCCTAATGAAAATGACATTTCACTGGTACAAAGACTGGTATGTTCCGAATGTGACGGAGGACGCAAGGGTCTTCGGGTGTCTTCCGCAGGCTCCGATGCCGATCCTGTGGTATGCAGTTGCCCATCAACATTACTTCGTTCCTATGTAGAGTGTAGTGTCGAATCCATGTGGCAAGGTACATGTGACGAGATAGCGTGCTCCTCCGAGTGCAGCTCGTCATCTCGTGTTGCATCATTCGATCAAAGCCAATGCGCCCCGTGCTCTGCCGAAGGAGTTAAAGAACAGCACTACGGATCCCCAATTTTTGATGTTAACTCCAATGAATGCAAGTGCCAAAATCCACCAAAATCATTGCCAACTGGCGAAAGTGTGATTACTCAACGTTTTGTGGAAATTTACGACGACGATAGTGGACTCCCACTACATTTTGTTTGTTTGCGATGCCCAAAAGGAACAGCAGCAATTACCGGAGACTTGCTCAATGACGGTAACTTCTTTTCAACAGCCGGGGCAGTATTCATTGCAGATCCAACCAGTTGCGCATCGTGTCCTGATCCTCACATGTTTTTTGACACAGATTACGCTTGTAAATGTGCAGATGGATTCCTTATGACTGGAGAGGCGGCTGTTGGGCCCCAGGCTTGCATAGAACGTTATCCTTCGGTGGCTAGCGGCTACTCTAAAGCTGTCTTCAACGACCCAGTAAAGACTGGGGCAGCAGCAAATGGTGATACACGTGGCTTTACTCTAGATTCTATCACATTCTCTCATTACTACCTGAAAGCAGCATCTTCGTGCGAGTTTTTCCGATGGGCGTCAGGCGACAGTCTACAATCGTGTCAAGTTTTAGGCAATCTTTGTGTAATGAACATGTATGATGAAGATTCCGCGGCGTGCAAACAGTTTCTTGCAATATCACAACGTCGTTTGACAACATACCACTCGCAAGAGGAGTGGAAACAGACTCTCCCTTGGCTTTACTACGCAAATGAAGCTAATGATGTTATCAATGACCGAGGACTGAAAATGAAAATGGATTTCAATGCGAAAGAAAATTCTTCGACAGCCATTTCGTTCAAGCTTGCCAAATACAAGCTCGACGGTTCATTTGTTGGTATGGAAGACGTGTCTAATCAGTTCGAATACTGTTCCGATTCGAACAACGGAGGTGACCTTGAATGGAAGACGTTTGGAAAGGGTTATCGCTTGGAGTACTCATGCGATATAGAAAAGCTCTTGAATAAAGAAATGTTCTTCTATGACATGTATGTTGTTGACAACGGTCCGGAAGCCTGCAAGCGAGATCCAATCGGTTCTCTGTGCTTGTACCCAGTTCCTGTCTTAAACCGAAACTTTGCAGAAAAGGGTGGTTTCCCAAATATGAATCAAAATGTATTGGATGAAGTAAATGATAGGTACACCCGTCGTTTTTTTCTTTTCGACAATAAGGTGAGTTTATTTTGGTTTTGCACGTACTGTAGCCTTCCTTGAAACAAATACATTTTTAAAAGATGGCTTCAATGCAGTCTGGTGAGACAACTACAGGTTTAGAAGCTGTCCGCTACGCAAAAAAAATTATGGTATCAACATCCACTCCCTTCTTTTATTTGTCCCAAATTTTGTGTCGAATCTTATTTTCTAAGGTTTTTGCAACCGTTGCAGCTCCTGATTCAAATAAAGTCAGAAAACCCGACCAGATTGAACCCACCACAACTGATTGTTGAGTATGCGACCAAGAGTATCCCTTCTTTGTCAAGCAGTGATTCTCTTCTGTTCAAAGTCGACTATAGTATGAACTCTAAATCTTTCTGGGACTCTATCCAGATACTGATTGGTTTTGTCACCGCATTCGCCGTTGTTGTGTATGGTGTCAAGATGAATAATTGGTTAAGTAGGCAGCATCATGCATTTGGCAATCAGAACGATGGATCGTTAACAAGCATGATCTTCGTTGTCCATGCAACCATGACACTTTGTCACACATTTGTATTGCTTTTCTTCCCTTTCATTTTGGCGATATGCTCCTACTGGTGAGTCATTATGCGGTGATTTCTTTCCCAAGAGAAGACATCGCGTATTGACATCAGTATTTTCTTGTTTAGGCATATCTTCTTCGGATTACAAGACTCGGTGTTCCTGCTATTGCCATCAGACAATGAGTTTTATCGTCATGTGGGAAACGAATACTATATCTTGATGCTATCATTCCAGGGGTTGTTTGTCTGTCAGACTTTGTATCTGACATACACAATAGTAGGACAGTGTCATAGCAACATATTCTTTGTGGATTGGGAGCGCCCCAGAGGAAGAACTAGTAACGAAGTATCCACATGGCGAACTGTTCTTGTGGCAAATGAGTGGCTTTCGATGCAGACGGCTCGGAAGCACAGTATTACATTTTCCTTGGTACTTGTTGGCTTGTTTGTGACTTTTGACAGTACCAACAATGGCCACCCCAATATTGCTCTTAGGTTTGCAAGCTCTTGTTTCTTTTGGGGTGTCTCCAGTTTTATTCAATGGTTGTGGAGATTTTCCGTTTTTGAGAGATGGTACAATGAGCCACGAGGCCAAAGGCTCGTTGACCTCTGCACGGTTTGCAACATATCAATCTTTGTTCTTCCGGAACCACACAGAGGTTATTACATTCATGGGAGATCCCCGTATCAATATTCTGATTGCAGTATGGAAGAATTATTAGATTCGTTTAGGAAAGAGGTAAGACTTCAGAAGTCAATAAAACCGCTGATGAAATGTAGTTTTAATTTGTCGATTGAACTGATTTACTATACTGGCGTCAGGCGCATGGTTTCACAGTTAGCAGAGGTCTTGACGCTGCTTCGCAAGAAGATCAAGTATTCGTGTTGTTTTGTAGCTCTGCATTCCGCATTCAGCTCAGCAAGATCTATAAGCTCATCAAAGTTGGGCAAAATGAGAGACCACATGCTTACAATTGCCTAGGAAAAGCTGAACTGAGCAGCTTTCTTAAGGGATTCATTTACCAGCAGCCTCCCCCTATCCAAGAAGGTTTGAAATACGTAGTAAGAGAAGCAATACTTAGTGAGATGATCCTTGGGTTGACTCCAGCAGATTTCCGAACAGATGATCCCAAGTGCATATTGGAACCTGATGGCACCAAGTGGAACAGCGATTACCGCTTCTTATCTGCAACATTTCTTGGCATCGAAATGGATTTGCTTCTCCATGATATTCTAACGTACAATGCCATTGATTTGGTGTTCAACAATTCAGCAATAAGTCTCTTTGCTGCCTACCTCATGCATCTTGCTCGTACGTTCCTCACAGCTCATTTGGCAAAGAATAATATCTGTAATACTTCGCTCATTGATAAGAGATTTTTGCTCTAGGGTGGGCATGTCTTTATACCAAATGAACAATATTTTAACTTTACATAATTCCTCTTCTTAGTGTTAAAAATTAGATATCTCATGCACAACATTCAAAGTGATCCTGAGGCTGGAGTGTGCTGACCCGATTCTTGCTTCTACAACATGCCAACTTCAACCATTCAGTAGTATCACTGACTCAAATCAACTTCGTCCTATCTTCCAGAACTCCCTCTGATATAACAGTGGCAAAGAACACCAACAATTCGCCAAGCAATTGAAACAAGAATTTGCCTGACCCTGATGACATGTAAATGTGCTTACTAACATCTGTTATAGTTAGCAGGCTGGAGACCCAGTCAATTCATTTTGACAAGCCCATGCTAAAAATTGCCACCCACCAAACTTTCCTAAGTATAGCACTGCCTATATCTATAAAGAATGTATTTCTTCACATGGACACACATATATCTATACAGGCATGGTTTGTACTATTGTACCAATATTGCATTAAGATATGAAATATTATACACCATTGAAGAATCAGACAATTCAGCTTTTCAATGGTAGTGACAACTCCAGGATTCTCAAATGCCAGAAATGGTAGTCCAGTTATAATAATATGGATACATCTTTGTATCCATGTTGATCAGAAATCAGTTCTACCCTTTGTAGGTTGTACAGGCTTATATTGTTGGGCCTACAATCTTTTCCCATGTCATTCTGTGCTCTGTGACATCATGTTCTATTGATGCGCTGAATGTTTGCTTACTCCATACATGCCAAGGTAAATAGCTATTCCTTAGGGTCTTGGGATCAGAAGTAAGCCACTTTCTTGTTTCCAAACATTGCTTCAGGATGGATCTCATCAGAAGACCACCCAATAATTTACTCGTGTTTGCTTACCTGCAGTTAATAATTCCAGACATGTGGACTGTTTCTTGGAATTATGGAAAAATCATACCTTGACCTGTCTTGTCTGGATACTGCAATCACAGATCAAGCATGCTACAGCATATCTCTCAATCCCAAAACAAGATATGAACAAACATAATTTCCATCTGAGTTTTGATATCAAATTACACTAGATTCAGATATCCTCCAATGCATTTTGGTAATCAAGTTACAAAGACAAGATATTTCATGTCAGTGGTATAAGTCATCCAAAATTGTATGGTAATATCATACCCAATGTGAAACATCTCACAATTCACAGGATCATACATCAGATGTGAGTTATTACACAAAGACATGTCCTTAATATTCAATGTTTGAATGTCTATATCATGAAACAATTCATAAATTCAACACCTTCTCATAACATTGACAGAGTATATGTCACAATAGTATCTTTATCGGTAGTTTTACAGACAATGAAATTACAACTAGATGCAAGATTTGCAAACTTTAAACTTTTTGCAGTAAGCAAAGTCAGCGCAGTACATGTTGTTTGCATGAACATGCCATTTTTCATGACAATGCAATGTAGTCACCATAGCTTTTCTATGATGAATCAAGGATTATCGTAAATAGAACTAAGTTACAGCTGAAGTTTGAACAGACTAAATGTGAGGCCCATGGCAGCTTTTTGGTGATTTATGCTGTCATACTGTCATGATTTTTGGAATGGTGGAAGAGACATAAGATCATTGATTCCCACATGGCATCCGATCTTTGAAATAGCACATCCTGTATTCCACTTCTCGTCAACCAACAAGACATCAACTTCTTCAGCTCCTTTCCACTGCTAACACTCTCTTTAAAAGGATGTTCATAAGAAAATTTCTTTATGAACAAATTTGTGAGATTTTAGTTATGCCTCTTGTTCATAACTCATAACAGATTTCTATGTAGTCCTTTTTAGCAAGCATTTTAATCATAATACAAAAATTCTCTTATGAACATCCTTAAGCCTGTATCCACACTTTTCTGTGTTTCACTATGAAAATAGCTTATGAACAGCTTATGAACAGCTTTTTAACAAGTTAATTGAAAATCAAGAAACACTGCTGGAGCATATCAACAGTACTCATCTGTTTCAAAACAAATGAATTTCTAAATAAAAGGAACCAGTAGGAGTATATTTTGAAAATGTCTCAGTTCCAAAACAAACTATTTTAAATTTTTCAAAGGAAAAATAATATAAATTGTTAAAAGTATTTAATCTTTACACACAATATCATCATCCCTCACTTGCAATGTAAACTTATTCCTCTCCAACAACAATTATTTCTCCACAGAAAACACATCATTGAGCTCGATCCATCAAGTTAATTCCCTTGATTTCTTTCTTCTTGCACCACCAAAGATCATATTGTCCAAAACTCATGATAACATGCCCTTTTTGTTTCTTCATAGGGAGCTGATTTCTTACAACCTTTTGCCTTCCTCTTCAGGTGACAACTTTCACAGACTGCAAGTGATATCCATCTCCATCTCCCCATCCTACCCTCTGGCACATGAGACACAATATGGAGTCTTAACAGTGATTGTATTCTCCACAGTGAACTTCATTGATTTCCAAACATCATCTGGTACAACTTTATCATTCTAAATACAATATAAAGATTGGTTAAGAGTAAGCTAGGACTCAAAAAGGCACATTAAATAACAGACAGTATTTAAGTGAATAAGTTAGAATGGTGAATTATATTGGTGGCCAAAAACTGATGGTCAGACTTACAATGTTCTTTTTTTTCTCCTGCAAGAGTTCAGTATGAAACAAAAAAATTGTTGATTAAAAGGAATGTAACTTCTGAATGGTGAAAAATAATGTGTGGCAAAAGACTGATGGTCAGACTAACTATGTTCTCTTTTTTCTCCGGTGGGAGTTCAGTACGAAAATAAAAATAATTGTTGAGTGAAGGGAGTAACTTCTCTCAGTGTAATATTGGTGGATCTCACCTGATTCTAGAGCATGTTGTAATTGAGAATTGGATTCAAGTGAACAGAAGTGATAGTGGTTGAACCATATGGTGTATTCAAAAACTGATTGTATGATGGATGACTCACAATGATCTCTTTTTTCTCCTGAAGCAGTTGAGTGTGAAAGAAAATGACTGTTGAGTGAAGGGGTGAATTTCTTTTTGTAATGAACAATGTGTGGTTTGCGCCTCCTTCTTGAGTATTTTTGATTTCAGATTGGGATGGAAGTAGTGAAAAATCAGTTCTGTTGCTTGATAAGATAACAATCAATGAATCATCATAAGTTTTCAACTTAAGACAAACTTTTTGCTTCTTAATCTGATTCTGGAATATATTGATATGGCAGACAATTTGATCGTATTTATAACTTAAGCAGGGCTATTTGAAACAAATAATTGTTTGACTTACCAAGCCCTCCAAATTGATTGCATATTGCGCTGAACAAATGACAATTTAGAAGAAGCTTGCATGCTTCTCCCTGCAGGTTTGATTTTGTCACCCAAGTTGTTTTTTCATATCCCAACCATTTGATTTCAAAAACAAGTTTACCCTTTTATTTTCTAACATTCAACACTCTTTCAACTTTATAAACATTTGTATCAACATTTCGTTTTTTGTTTCTAGAAACTGTTGTTTTTGATGATGGCTTCTTGAAATAAGAACATGTCTCAAACTCAGAAAGAAAACTAGCACTTTCCATGTCATTTATAATGTCATCATTCACTTCTTGGTTTGAGCCATAATTCTGATCATTCAAATGCAATATACTCTTTTTCTCCACAGATTGTTCTTTTTTCTTTTGTTTTGGTGGCTTTAAGAATAGAACAGATATTTTAGATTTTTATTAAGTCAATGGCAAAGCAACGAGGGTGCTTGATGACTTCAAGAACACTTTGAAGATATTCATCAGTAAAGGTGGTACTTCTAGCCAAAATTACACTGTGAATTGCTGCAATGTTTCAAGAATGCATCAATTTGAAACAATGAGCCTGCAGTTGATACTTGGGACAAAGACCCCTCAAATGCTCAAGTAGATGGTCATTTAGAAGGTTGTATGTCTCACCATGAATACTGAATAATCTGTTACAAGAAACTCAATAGACTGATTCGTCTTTGGCAACAATTGATGAAAGTATTTTGCATTTTCCCACATCTGTTTTGCATATTCAGGTGTTATGGAGTTTGGTTTTTGCAGGAATGAGAAAAGAATCTATTTCCCTGTATTCATTTGTATCTCTACAAGAAAGAAAGGGTGATGAGGGGGCCGAATGTGCTACATAGACAACATAATCAGTTGAAACAGAGAAAATGAGATATTACCTTCTTGTGCTGAATCAGGATTAATGATTTGATTCATTTGACTTGATTGAATAGCTACAAGTGTGGCATTAAAGACCAAATGTGCATTTGTGTCTTGGAAGTCAATGATCCCCTTAAAGTGGACAATCCTAATTCATCATGATGTAATGGTGTACTTTGGTTGGAATGATGAAGTAGAAAGGAATCCTAGTGTGGAAAAGAGTAGGATAACAATTACATTGGACTGAGAATTCTTGGGTGTATTAAAAGGGCAGATTTCTTGTCTTGCGGAGCCACAATGTATGGGCAATAGTTTGTTCTACAATTCTGATGAACTAGTTAGGTTGGAAGGTTTGGGGTTCTGGAAGATGTTTGGAGGTTTCAGAAGAGGGATGAAGAAACCAACTCTCCTATGGTCTAAGATTGGAAGAAATTTATCTGGGTGGCAGAGAATGATAGATTGATGGAATGTCAATAGGATGTGTTTGAATGTGATTTGACGTTTGCATTTCATCATTGTTGTGAGTGTGGTATTGTTGCTGATGGTGGCTATCAGACATTTATGTGGAGGATAATCTTTGGTCACCATCATTAATCCCAAGTTCACCTGTCCCCCTCCCACAACCTACGATTATGATTGTTCATGACATCTATTTTGAAACCATCTGTAAGAAAACTTATTGGTTATAAGCAGTAAATCCTGGGTAAAAATCGAATTTGCAAAGGAGAGAACTCACACCTCTTATGTTACACCTGGACAATATCCACCATTGTTCACATCCCTATCTGATGACAATCATCACCTTCACTACAGAAAGATTATTGGCAATCTGGTGTATGATTCAGACCTCTATCAGATGATAATCACAGCATCCCCACTCCAGAAAGATTATCAACAGTATAATGGCGATGAAGTTGTGTAACATTATTTGTTTTGGAGGTAGATGAAAAAATAAATGTGGAAATGTGGAAATGCCTACAAAACAATTGGCTTCAAAAACATTTCTGAATAGTTCAAATGTAGGAATTTGTTAATTCCCAAAATTATACATAGGAATATGTAAAAAATACATCACCATAAGCAGCATCAACTTTTTTCATGTGCGGGCAAAAACAACTTGAATGGATTGGAAATGTTTGTTATTTGCTACATTTTCATTTCTCACTTCTTCCACACATCCATTACAAGCAATCCCATTTTCATCTCCCCAACCAATTTACCTCCAGTCATTTCAACTTCATCATTTGTTCCTGTCGTCATCTCCAATTCACCATATTTGCTCCAGCCTTTGATTCCAATCAGTGGCATTGTCAAACCATTGTGTCCTCCCCTCTTCAGTCCTGTTTACTCCTGTCATTGTATCTGATCAGTGACATATTCCTCAGATATATTTAATGTCGTTTGTCTTACGGAACACTGTTGGTAATAATTAACATTAGAACAAAGGGACATTACGTAATTGAAGTATTTCACCACCAATGATTGGTAACAGTCAAATTATTACTGACTGATCAATGCCTTCTGATTACAATTGACTGATCCAGTTTAAATCAATTCATTAGTCATCTATCAAGGTGACTTCATTGATCACATCTGTTCGAATAAATCATCTGCTGTCCCTCTTACGACATTTTGGATGAAACTCCTGTCATATGAGTTAGCCACCTTGCCCCCATCAATTGTTTGCTTCGACCTTTAATTCCCTCAGTTGCATGCGTTCCTGAATATATTTGATGCTTTTCATCTTTCAGAACAATGTTGGTGATAATTAACAGCAGAACAAAGAGGGGTGTAATGTAATTGAAATATTCCACAAGGTTGGATAATTGGTATGACTGATCCAGTTTAGATCAATTCAAAAGTCATCTATCAAGGAGAGTTCATTGATCACATCTGTTTGAATAAATTATCCACTTTCTGTCTCATGACATTTTGGATGAATCTCTTTTGATTTGAGTTAGACACCTTGTCCCCCATCAATCATTTTTCGTTTACCTTTAGTTCCAATCAGTTGTGTGCATCCCTTGATATATTTAATGCTTTTCATCTTATGGAAAAGTGTTGGTAATTATTAACAGCAGACCGAAGGAGTGGTATGTAATGGAGTATCTGGGAGTGAATGTTTAACGGATAATTGGTATAGGTCAAATTTCAAATTACAACTGACTAATCTAGCCTCTTCATTGAGATCAGAACAGATCTTCTTCTAATGTCATGTATCAAAGTGAGTTGATTGATATCTGATCTTTTGTCACCACTGTCATAAATCATTGAAGGGAATATCAACTAACCATTTTGCCTCCATTATGCCAGAAGAATGATGACTGAAATATTTCACAGAGCAGATATGGTGACCAACATTCATTTAGTTGCTTTGCAAAAATATGATCCAATACATCAATATAAAACTACAATGAAAAAATTGAAAAATAGCAAGGGAGTCAACTATAATGCAATAAGATGTTCTATTCAAAAGTTAGTATGCTTTTCAGATTTGTCAGTATCTTCTCCTGGCTGGATCTTCTGTGGTTTCATAGGTTTGTCAAAGCAGGAACTGTCACTGAAAAGGATAAAGTGACATAGGCCACCAATACTACGGGCCTGAAACAGGTGATTGGGTCTGGGAATCGAACCCTGGACCCACA
>JALLPD010001775.1:0-11329 GCA_036940065.1 Cyclotella cf. meneghiniana | reverse complement strand
TGAGTTCAAAATTGCACTGCATCAAACATATCACCTGACGTTGACACACAAAACACATAAGAGGCTTTTGGGAAACAAGAGAAAATATTGATGAATGTCAAAAAATTGATGATTACAAACAGGAATGTCAGTAGCAGTACACATCTGCCATTGGCCTAATCAAGGAAAGTCAACAACACCACTGTTCTTCACCGACATTGCCGTTTAATAGTGTGTTGGACATTAGCACACAGGCAGACAATGACAAGAGGACATATTTGTTCAGTGATGTAATTGGATCTAGCAATCAAATAGTACGGAAAATGATGCATGCCAAGGCACAGCAACAAACCAAGAGATAGGTCAGATATGGAAAGGCAAAGGCAAAATTAGGAGAAATCCCAAAATTCATGGTTATCTGCATTTACAAATGGATCGATCAGCAGTGATATGATTCTTTCTTGTCTGAGCTTGACCTCTCCTGTTACTGACACCTTCGATGATTGGCTAGTGACGGATGATCAATGGAGAAGGGATCTCAATTTTTCACATTTGAAAGGAACGTTTTCTTCGCTGCTGCAAACAAATACAACAATTATATCAAAAAATTACAATATCAATTGGTTCTATGCAGCATTAAAGAGGACCATTGCATGAAATTAGGCCACCATCGCTGTCACGAACACATTCCATCGGATTTTCCACTCGCTGCTCATCTTCACCCTCAAAGATTTCATTGAACAACTGTTCCAAATTGACCATCTCATTGTTGACAATATCTTTTAGCACTCTGTGGTCATATCGCTGCGAGGCTGATGTTGGTTTCCCCACAGGATGATAACCTGTATAGTGAGGTCCAAGCAAACCAGTAAACAAGAGTCTATCCACCTCTGCGCCATTCACATAGACAACATCATCTCCAAAATCCACAGGGACACTTTGAAGCATTGTACAAATGAATGCAGCTACCACGGTAAGGACCGCAAAACAAATTCTACGAAAGGCCAGTCGAAGATCGATCCAGCCGGGTTGTTGTTGCAGCGGTGCATTGTTGGGATCAATTCTAGCGGGATGTTGACCGTTATTGATGTCACCTGCAGGATTGTCTGCTGCATCATTGGCTCGATTTCTTCTCAGCAATCTATTGACCCAACGTTGCTGCTCATTGTTGCCTGCATTTTCTTGTCGGACCAGTGGGATAGGAATAAGTTCAAACACCCTATCGTCTTCCATATGATTGGATGCGATGTTGCTTTGTCGTCTATACCGCTCCAATGCCCGTTCAATTGCATGTCGTGCATCTGTCTCCATTTGAAGTGATATTTGATGTGGATCATGTGGCTGATGCACTGGAGGCGGTAGAAGTGGAGGATGTCCCGCATGATTGATTCTACCAAGTCCATTTGAAAATGAATGAAAATCATTTGTAACTCCAGTCGGCTGTGTATTGGAAATGCTGTTACGTTGGGTTTTTGCGTCATCATGACACTTCCAAAAAGTGTCTGCCACATCCAATAATAATTCATTGTTAGCGCCAACCTGATCGGATCTATCATTGTCTTGGTCTCGTTCACGTTGTTGACCAACATCCTCGAGTGAAGGACGCCAACGAACTAATCGACCATGCTCGTCAATATGCACTTGACGACTTGCCGCCTGATTTCCATGACGATTTCTCGGCTGCCCATGGATGGCCGCACCATCGAGTGGATCCGGTGGCCAAAATGGAAACCGAGCGTTGTTTCTTTGGGTGATTTGAATATAAGATTTTGCCATATCGCGTAGCTCCTCCCGACGGTGTCGGTAGGCATTACGAACTTCGGCCATTGTATTAGTGTGATGACGAAGAATGTTATTGTGTGTGTCGCCATCGAGTGGAGTCATATAACTTTCTCTACCGGCATTCCCCAGAACCAAATCAATCAATTGCTGGTCTGTGTACTCGGTCGCGCGTTTCACGTTTCGCTTCGAGCTTTCTTCTCGAAGATTCGTGCACGCATATTCCAAATCCTGCGGACGGAACAATCCACTCAATTCATTGATTCTGTCGTCAATTGCGGCATTGATCATGTTTCGCATGTCATTTGCGCACGTGTTTTCACTGCCATCGACTGACTTTCGGGCATCCGTCTCAAAGTCTGGGACGTACAACATTGTGTTGCTTGGACCTTCGTTAGCTTTTCGTTTGATGCTGCTGCCACCGCACCACGGCCGATGATAGCTTTCGCTGCCGTGTCGATGCGGTGCGCCTTCGCCTTGGCCCTTCATGGTATATCTGTTCAAACTAGGGATAAAGAGACAATTCGAGGACAGATTAATGGTTTTGATTTCTGAAGACGCCGCGGGCTGCCTGGTTTCGCTGTTCGCCACTTTCTCGCTTTGACAACTCGTGCTTGTTTGTGTTGCCGTGCCGTGCGGGTCAACGCCAAACAAAAAAGAAATAAAATTCGAGGAATAAAAAAACCACATGATGGAATCAGATGGAATCAGATGGAATCGTACTATGATACGTAAGTTGCTGTATCTAAGTACGATGCCTTAATTTCAACCTATCTACATATGCGCCCACAATACTGTTTCAGCCCACCTAATGTTACGATTCGCCCCCCTTTTTTCTTCTCCATTCTTCCGATAACTTCCACGACGGCCCCCGTCACGTCTCTCGCCTTCATCTCGCTTATATCCCCGCCTGCTGGTCGCCAGCCTTCTTGCCTTCTCCAATAATTCACATCAATTGCCTCGCTCCTAGCAACAGCATCAACCATGACCGCCGCCGGTGAATGCCAAACCCGCAACGTCGCCCAAGACGACGACGACCAGTCTGCCGCCCCTCCCCCCCTCGACTCGGAAGACATCGCCCTCCTGAAATCGTACGGCCTCGGGCCCTACACCGTGCCCATCAAAGAAATCGAGGACGAAATCAAAAAGCATCAGCAGACCGTCAAGGATCTCATCGGGATCAAGGAGAGCGACACGGGACTGAGTCAGCCCAGTCAATGGGACTTGGTGGGAGACAAGCAGATGATGCAAGAAGAGGCGCCGCTCCAGGTGGCCCGCTGTACCAAAATCATCGCGGGCGACGAAGACAACGCCAACGCCGCCGGAAACAACGCCAACGCCAACAACTTGCCCACGGCCCAGCTCGCGGGGAACAAGTACGTCATCAACGTCAAGCAAATCGCGAAATTCGTGGTCGGCCTGGGAGAAAAAGTGGCGCCCACCGACATTGAAGAGGGGATGCGCGTGGGCGTCGATCGCGCCAAGTATTCCATTCAAATACCCCTTCCTCCCAAAATAGATCCCACCGTGTCGCTCATGACGGTCGAGGAAAAGCCCGATGTCACCTATGAGGACGTGGGTGGCGCCAAGGAAGCCATGGAGAAGCTCAGGGAGGTCTTGGAGACGCCGCTTTTGCATCCAGAGAGGTTTGTGGCTTTGGGGATTGAGCCGCCCAAGGGGGTGTTGCTATATGGCCCTCCAGGGACTGGTGAGTCACATGTCAATTGTTCATACTTTGATTCATGCGATTTATGTTCTTGTCGCTGGAGGAGATGTTTGTTGTTCACGTCGTCACGTTTCCAGTGTGCTCACGGTTAGCGATTGCGCGGCATTGACTGACTCGACAACACCCTATTTCCATCCATAGGAAAGACACTCACGGCACGCGCCGTAGCCAACCGAACCGATGCGTGCTTCATCCGCGTCATCGGATCAGAACTAGTCCAAAAATACGTCGGCGAAGGAGCACGAATGGTCCGCGAATTGTTCACCATGGCCCGTTCCAAACGAGCGTGTATCATCTTCTTCGATGAAGTCGATGCCATTGGAGGTGCCAGGACAGGTGGAGATGAGAATGGGAGTGATAATGAAGTGCAGAGGACCATGCTTCAGATTGTCACAGAGTTGGACGGGTTTGATGCAAGGGGGAATATTAAGGTGTTGATGGCAACAAATAGGCCCGATACACTGGACCCGGCATTGTTGAGGCCGGGTAGATTGGATAGAAAAGTAGAGTTCGGTCTGCCTGATTTGGAGGGGAGGGGACATATTCTTAAAATTCATTCCAAGAGGATGAATTGTGATAGAGATATTCGATTCGAGCTGATTGCCAGATTGTGTCCAAATACAACTGGGGCAGAGTTGCATAGTGTATGTACGGAGGCGGGGATGTTTGCAATTCGTGCCAGGAGGAAGAATGTCAGTGAGAAGGATTTTTTGGATAGTGTCAATAAGGTGGTGAAGGGGTACAAGAAGTTTAGTTCCACACCGAAGGTATGTTGTCTAGTTTTGTTCGTTTTCTTTTTATGATGACTCAATGGATGCCATTCTTTTATTCTTGCAGTACATGGTGTACAACTGAACTGGGTCAAAATAAAATCGTTTCGCATTTACTCCTGAATTTATTTCTCTAGATCATTAAGGATAAACACAAATTCTGAACCTCAATACATGGTGTTACATTTATAACACTGACATCTTCGGTTTGATTGAAATTTGAATACTTGTTCAATGAAAGGCTTTTACTCAACACCACATTGCTTTTCATGTGGATGAGAAGTGACACGTTTGTGCCCATTAATGCAAAAGTAACATCTCTTGCAAATGTATTGCACAAATCCCTTCTGTCTCTCATCCATCCTGGTCTCTTACCGTTGCAAGAGCTATTGTGTAGTAGCAAGATGAATTTAAAAATCGTGGCACCCATTCTGCTTACTAAGAGACTTCTTCCACTCAGGAGGGCCTATGTCTTTGGGGGCACATTAACAAACAATCACAGTTGGATCGTTCTTGCAACATGTGTACTTTGTATGACTTGATAAGGATCAATGTGATCTTGTTACTCGGCTGACATTGAGGAATGAAAGCCAGGAGCCTGAATAACCTTCCACAACCACTTTAGATCGCAACTCTCAACGTTCCAGGCTATCATGCTTACCAATGCAGCCTGGGCAGAAGCTTCATAAAACCAGTGGAGAAATTGCAACCAGACCATGGTCATTCCATTGGCTGAAAGAATTCCTGGATCTGTCCTCCTCGACCCATGGATTGCAATCATGTTCTCATCCCAAATGGCACTGCTTCCAGGGTTAACATAGTTGTTGAATGTATTGGGATACATCTCCCATTCCTTGAGTTTGTCTTTTGTTGGGCTGCCATGACCTTCCCTGATACAAACTCAAAGCATCTCTGTTGATAGTTTCAAAATACCGCAGTAGTCACTGCCATGCTCGAGATCAAGTGACAGCAATTAGACCACCTTATTGTGCATTAAGTGATCTACAATAGATTCCCCTTCCAAGCGGGTGTGCTGTTTCCAAAATGAGCTCATTCCTGGTCTGGGAATTGGGGATCCACTTTGCATGCAACATCATTGTCAGCAGATGCTGTATCAGTGACATTTTCACCATCAATATCCATTGCAGAGGTGGCAGAGTTGTCATCAATGTCATGGAGATGGTGGCTGCATGTGGAGCTCCAGTGGAGGCAATGCGGGACCTATCACTGGACTCGTAGTCCCTCACTACTTTGTCATCATTGTTATTGGATAAGAGATGGTCATCAAAATGCCTCCTATTAAATATCTGGTGAGGCCGTAGCTTGTTGTTGGATTTAGAGTCAGACATTGCAATGGTACCGAATGATCATAAGGTGATCATTGATGATGAATGGCTGTCGTGATGGCTGTCATGGATTATATTGTGAGATAGAGGTTGCAATCGGTGATGAATTGGAGGAGAATTGGAAGCATAATCACAAAATTGTCAATTTTGTTGGGTATGTACAAGTAAGAAAGGGTAAATTCAACTGAATTGGATACAGCTGAAATCAAGGATGGCATTTATACCCTTGCAGTTCATCTGAGTGATATTGAACTGAGTTCACTCTTCAAATGTAGTAATGATGGGGATGAAGTATTGATGCAGCTAAAAATGGGTTCTTAAATGTACAAAACTATACTGATATTCAGAAGTCATTTCTAACAGTCATGGGTTATCCAGATTTGGGTAAACTTGAAAAGAAATTATTGCCTTTCTAAGCAAAAGTCATTCCAACAGTGCTTGATGAAAGTAAACAAGAAGAAAGAGGGAGAACATAGATCAAGCAAAAAATGTCTCCTGGTGACAATGATATACTCATTTAAAGCAACAGTTTGATCTCATTGCACTGTAAATAGGGAAACACGACGACCATTGAAAGTTATAGAGTGCTTTGCACGTGATGTAGTATTGTAACAAGTGGTATGCCGATGTTGACAAGACTAAGTTTGTCTGGAAGAAAAATTCAACAAGTGTTCATTACTTGGTATGAGTGATTAAGAAGTACAGTTAATCATATGAAGAGGTGAAACTTGAAGCTGATGGGAGCTTTGGACCTTGATGTGTTTTCAAGATTTGTTTGATGGATGAAATCATATACCTGCAATGTGATTAGTTAAACTTTAGAATTTTGCATGACTTTTTGATAATTTAAGGGGATACAATTGATATAAATAACATGATTCATTTTTTTGCAATCAATCAGTAAGGTATGAAATTACTGTCCCCTGGTTCCCCTTCAATTTTGACTTCAGCAGACAGTCTTAGATCCCAGGCTACCTGTTGTTTTGTCTCCTGCCAGCAATTAGGAACCCTGGGTTAAAGCTAGTAACTCAGTTAAGGATGTCACCCTTCCTGGTAGTCATCATGTGGTATTTTACTTCAATACTTCTTCAATAGAGTGTATAAAAATTTTAAATAGCATGTTTGCAAGCAGATATATGTGTAGTATCTGGGTGACAACGAGCTTTAAAAAATCTGTCAGCGGCTGATTGTATTACTATCAATGTTGGAAAGCTGTCAACATGGACAGTAGAATTAAGACAAGGCAATGCTCATTGATAGCGTTGTCTGCATGAGCGTGAAGGAGAATAACCAGGAGTAAATGTTTACCATACATTCACCAATTTTCTGTTTTCAGACTCAATCCCACTTGTATCCAAAGTAAACTGGATTGACTTAAGGTTCTCAGAAAAATATTCTGGATGAGGAGAGCAACATACAATTGCCACAATCTTCATATCTCCAATCGTTAGAGAGCCGTGAAGGAATTTGATCAAGATCAAGTCACTGTAGTAAAAGAAAATCTCCTTGGCTTGTAGACTTCTTATAATGCTTGTCAATGCAAGGAGAGACATATTGATATTGATATCTTCAATTTGGAGGTCCCCATGAAAATCCCTCTTGGAAATATTTTCAGATCCAGCTAGGAAAAAACTATGCAAATATGCTTTGCAATTAAGCTACTTCTTGGTAGGAGAGAAAACTTCAAAATGGATGATGAGGATTAAGTGTAAATGGGAAGATTCATCATTTAATTTGGTGGGCTTAAAAATATATTTTGATTGCACTTGGTTGAGGAAGTTATCAACATCTTTCTGGCAAGCAGAATACTCTGTGAGATTTCCAACAGGTTTTCTGTTTCCCAATGTCACTTTACCATCAGAGAGCAGATCACGGATGTCATCAAAGTAATTTGGTAGCAATTCCATGGATCTTGATGGTGACATCTTCTTCCTGGGCCTTCCATTTCTTTTTGATATCATCTTTTCTACCTAAGCACATTTAGACAGATCAAGGAATGAGACCAGGGTTTGATCATCACCAGTCATCATGAAAGTTTTGCAAGATCCAGTCTATGAGAGATATATTAAGTGAAACTTGAGTGTGAACAAAAATACAGAAGTAAGAACGAATGATTTACAAACCTATCCATATAAAAAACATTGAATCCATCAAAGAAAATTTAACCTATGGACTAGTTCCCTCCCAAATATTACCCTGAGTGTGCACCGGGCAGAACATCCAATCAAACCCATACTTCTCAATCTTCTTCCTTCACAATCGTTGCAAGGCTCAACAATTTCAATGTGCTCTTTCATGATGTTATCATGGGAAATGTGATACTCATGGCTCTAGAAATGCTGGATCATTCAGCAGTGATTGATGGAAATTTAAAGATAGTATCCTTTGCATCCACTTCTACCTTTTTCACAGTGAGTTTGGAGATAGATTTTCTGCATGATGATGTGGATCTAAACAATGAATACATGAGAGGATTGATACTCAGATTATCAGTCAACACTAGCATCTTATTTTGAACGCTTAGCTTGACATGAGCAAACACTCAAATATTTCCTATGGATTGGATGAGGCAATTGTGGAGATCATGACATATTTTATCAAGTGAGAAATATCTACATTGTTGGGCCTTGAGTTACTCCATTTTGTCTTGGAAAAGTAATCAAAGGGAGGTGATTTCATTATTGGCTCTTTTGAGAATAATGAGTTCCTCCTCTTGAATATTTGACTGCTTGATTGAGAAGGTGCTTCTTGCTTGCAATTTGACCAAGATGACCATAAGTTGCCTTTCTAACTCCTTTCTATTCAGTGAAGTGAGATCACAAGGTTTGAAAATAGAAGGCATCAATATTACTCATTGATATTGAAAATAAATTTGAAATTTCCCATTCTGAGGATCACTTAATTTTAAGTTGTCATGGTATACAGAATAAATCTTGATTTCAGGATGTGTTCACTTCTAAAACTGGACCTGGATGTTGCAATTAAGAAACTATGACATAAGAACAAACAATCTGTCCAATTTAAATTTCAATGGCAGGTCTCTTCAAGCCAAGGCAACAAAAATTCTATTACTCTCAGCAGAATCTCTTTCTAGATTGTCAAGAATGTATTACTTGCAAGGGTTGTCCAAGTCAGCAAAGCCTTTGATGATGTCATTGACAGTTAAAGCTCATTCACATTTCTGTCATTTCTGTCTCTATGATGGTAACTGATCAGAGGAGATGTGGCACTTGCTGGAGTAACACTCATTTCTCATATCAAATATCTTTGATGATGAATTTATGATGAATTGGTTGAAAGACTTCAGTTTTATGAGCTTATAATAAACAGACATCTCTACAAACAAAATGTCACCAGAGATGCACTGTACGTGCAATGAAGGTACACCACAGGCATACTGTGGTCGAAGGCGTACGGTAGTTGCAGGCAAACTCCAGATAAAGATACACTGCAAGCTTGAACTATTTCTAAAAATTGTTCTGAGTCAAAAAAGAAACGGAACATCACCGGTTTTTGCTTAGTACAATAAACCTAGTAATCTATATTCTATCATGAAAGAATTCTTCAAAATTCCATCAAAAGATCTGCATGACTCATTGCTTGAAACTAGTTGTTCTGAGTGATGAAGATATAACCATGGACGATGAAACAATTGCAGACTTACCATGGATGTAGGCACACCTCAGGTCCAGGTAGACCTTGGGCACAGTTGTAGCTGTGATTGTTGGTTCTGGTTCACCACAATTGCATCCACAGTTGTAGCCATGATCACAGGCACACAGCAGTTGCAGATGCAGTCGCAGGCACACCACAGTTGCAAAAGCGGTCAAACTGCACCACAGTTGCATACCCCATTCCCCAAATTGTACCCCATACATACTACCTCTTTATAGTTGAATAGTAAGTAAATGAAAATTGTATCTACTTCTGGTACACAAGTTAAATTTACACAAATAAGTTTTGTTATTTAAATTTGATGACCAGCTTGGTATATTTTGGTGTGCCCCCAGCATTCCTGCTTGATTTGGCCAACCAAAAAATATGACAACCCCCCAGCAAAAAATACTCTTCAACTAAAAATCTGATTTGAATGTTGTTCCACCTAATCGTCTCTTCTATTCTCAGTTGTGCATTCTTCCAGAATCCCCATGAAAAATTCATTGGTGTGCCGTGAAAATGATCAATAAAAATTGATTGTTGTATAATTAAAGAAACTAATACTAGAGAAATGCCCACCAACATGTTTGCATTCTACCAAACTCTCCATCAAAAAGTGACTGATGTGTAGTGAAAACAGAGGGCACATTCCACAGTTGTGAGGATGGTCGTGTAACAATTTAGTTGCAAAAATTAAAAAATAGTTGTGAGAACATTATTGCAAAAATGGGAAGATCTTTTTCGTATGCTGCACTAGCTGAAGATGCTTTCTTTATGTTGGCTGTGGAGTATTTGATGTGGAATACAATTTGAAAAAAATATTCACAAGAAAATGGTTGAAACAATGAGGAGAACTTTTTTCTCACCCCTAAATTTCTTTCCATGCTGCCCTTAGGTATGCACACTCCCCTGCTGTCTGCAATTGCTCTTTTGGATCACACTCCCAATCACATGCCAGCTCCTTCTGCAACCGCTATTCTGAAAAAAATATAAATTCATGGCAAGAATAATATTGGAAAAAATGGGATGAGCTTTCTCTCACCCTACACTTGCTGTGGACACTTTTTTGCTGTTGGCAGTGCACCATTTGAGGCAGCATTGATGGATTGAGACTGGGAGCCACAATATCTGCTGTGGTGGACATGGTTGAGTGGTTCTTGTGATGGAGCCCAGAGATTTTGCTCATGAGTAACATGAGAAATGAGATCTCTAGATTTAAATTTTTGGCAATTTTGTGTAGTCTTTAAAAAGGAATAGTATTGATATAAAAAATGTCATAAGTATTTTTAATTTCCTTTACAATTGTTCCAAAAATTTCTTTTGATATGGCCAGCCAAATACAAGCTGAACAGGAAAGAGAAAATGATTGGGGTACAATTTTGGAGTATAGGGTACAAAAGGGTACTATATTGTTATAACAGCTGCATGCAGACCACAGGTGCAGACACACTGCGGACATGGTTGCAGCGACGGTTGCAGCTGCATTGCAGGCACACTGCCAATGCCAATACATAGATGCAATCAACTTGCATGCATACCATGGTTGCTGGTGCAACACAGGTATACTGCAGTCACATCATGGTTGCAGGTACACCTGCAGGTGCATTTCAGTGACTCTGTAGGGGCACCATGGTTGCAGGTACACTGCAGTTGAAGGCCGCAGTTGCAGGTGCATTGCAGGCACACCCCATTCACAGACACATTGCAGGTACATTGCAGGTGCACCATGGTTGCATCCTACTATGATGACAGTTACACCGCAGGGGCAGACGCACTGCTGCTGCAGGTACACCAAAGTCTGCTCTGCAGGTGCACCCCAGTTGGAGGTGCACCCCAGTCACAGGTGCACCCCAGTCGCAGGTGAACTCAAGTTGCAGATGCTCCACAGGAGCATCAGTAGGGGGTGCATCCATCTCTTACCTCTCCATTTCTTACAGTCTGGACTTCACTCGTGTCAGAATCTTGGTAAAAAAGTATCTTTTTGAAGTGGCAATCCAATGCAAGAGCAGAGACACCACCATCAATCTAATTGAAATGCGTCATGATCAAAACGCCTCTTTTATGGCTTAGTT
>JALLPD010001774.1:0-11339 GCA_036940065.1 Cyclotella cf. meneghiniana | reverse complement strand
AAATCAGAACAATTAAACATTAGGAGAGTAACACCTCATTTTGAAAATTAAATTTCAATCCCAACTATACTCAGTCTCCCTCTCCACCTAAGTCTTACGCTACGAGTAGTTACTTTGCATTTTTTCCCTCCGATGAGTTTTTTCCCCATCACCCTAATTCACCATTCGTGGGGGCGAGAGATATAGGCCATGAATCACACTGGCCTGAAACAGGCCGTCTGGCCTGGGAATTGAACCCAGGACCAATAAAAAAATCGTCTGTTTGGTCCGGGGTTTGAACCTTGAACCTGCTAAAATAACATGATGGTGTAAATTGTGATCGACAAAATAACACGATTGTGTAAATTGCAATCAAGCAAAATAACACAACTGCCTGGACAGCAAAATCATGCCGCTGAACATGTCCAATGGATGATGGACGACTGCCTGACCAATCGAAACTTCAATCAATCAACTTAAAGAGATCTAAAGAGATCTGACCTGGCCACATCACGATCATGACATCATGTACCAGGATCATGTAAAACCCTACATGGGAATTTTCGCCAGCTCAGTAGTGCTACGTGCGACCCCTTTAGACACATACTACAGAAACACAATTATCATGTAATTTACATGATAAACTCATGATAATTGATGATCATCAATTATCATTTTTGAGTAGATTTTAAGCTCATAATTTCCAATCATTAATCACCAACAAGAGATTTTTACATCCTGCCATTTTTTTCTGCATAAATAATTTCACTTCCAACTGGCTTAGGTCAGCTTCCTACCATGGTTGGCTTTCTTATGTGCAGAGCATATTGCCTTCTTGGTTTTGGCACTAATTAGTTGGGCAAAGTTCATCCCATCCTTTCCATTTGCTGGCTTATTGGATTTGGGCACTCCTCCTGCCTTCTTGTGGCTTCCATCCTTGTTGTAGTGCCTGCACTCCTTGGTTTTCTGCATGATGTGCATGCCTCCATGTTTCTTGGAGAGAGAACATGCTTCTGGGTCCAGCCCTTCTTGGCCTTCTTGAGGATACGTGAATCACTAGATTCCATTGTTCACTTGGAGTCAGCCCCTTTTGCTTTGTCATTGCTAGGGGGATTGTCATGGAACTTGAAATTGCTCTCAATGTTCTCCAGGACCAATAGGTGGGCCCTTGTGCTGAATGGAGTGGGATTCTCCATGAGGTCATATTGCCACTTCCATTTGACAAGGCACATTCACAATAAATGAGTTGTAAGATAAGCATCCCCAAGCAGCATGACCGGTTTGGTTGCCGAATGTGCCTTTGGGCTTTTGGACAAGCCAGGCAAGTTCTCAAGGTAACGTTCAACTGCTCCACGCACACAAGAATTGCCAAATTGGAATCCTGTAAAGTGCTTCTGTGTGTTTGTGATGTAGAACTTCACTGCCTCTGCTGCATTGGGGTAGATACAGCCTGGAGGTGGAATGTTACGCAATCCAAGAAGAAGGTCCAGGTTTTTCCTGTCTTCTTTTCATGCACCTCTCCACAGATGTCTTCCCAGGGAATAGCATTGGTCTGAGCCTTCACAATTTTTTCCTAGGGCTGGCAAGATTTGTCAGTGAGGAGATTTCTATAGAGATGGAAAAACTATGTGCCGAGCACATCTGCTCATTCCTGCACCTCATTCCTTGCCTCCCTGGCTCCATCAAGTGCTGCCTTGATTGTAATGACTGTGGCTTGAGGGGATTCCTCACTCTCTGCCCTCTTTAGCTTTTTGGCCTTGACAGGAGTGGCATTGCCTGCTCCAACTGCCTTTGTGCGGGGGGTCCTCTCCTCCCCCCTTCTTCAGCTAGTCTTTGTGTGCCAACTTGGCAAGGTCTAGGTCCATCATTGCAGTTTTGACTGCTTCAGTGGCCTCCTGAAATTTGGTGTCCAAGTCCATCTCCTTGATAGCATGAATCACCCCTCACAGATGGATGAGAAAGTGCTTGGGGTCATGGATGCCCACCTCATCATCCTTATCTCACTTCTTGAAGGTAGGCTGACCTTGAAGGATGTGGGCTGATGCTTGGTCTCAAGTGCCTCTTGGATTGGGTCTTGCTCTGGGATGTAACAAATGGTCAAGTACTTGCCCCCACTGTGATGCTCACACTCTACATTCTTCAGCCTCTCTGGAACTGCTTTGGACAGCAGCATTCTATTAAGGGCCTCTCCCAACTCTATCCCTTGAAATAGCTCCTTGTAGTAGCTTTTTGGTGGACAAAGGTTAAACTTCACATGGTTACTTGAGGCTAACATGGAGATTGGGTGACTTGGAAAGTGACATGGTGTTTGATCTGGAGAGATAGCAGTCCAGGAGTAGGACTTGACTATACAAAAAATTGGAGTTGGCTTAGTGAGCTGAAAGTTGGTGTAGGTTCTGTTGGGTGAAAACCAAACCAGCAGCACTACTAGATGATGGTGGACAATAACTAGTAAACAAATATCAGTAAGGACTGGTGCTTTGTGGTTGTGTGGGTTGTTGCCAAATTAGATGTATGAGACTAACAAGCAATTAAAATGATTATTGACAAAACGCAATTATCATGCATTCATCATGTAATGTGCATGATGAATATTTTTGTAGTTGTAGAAGTCTACACAAGCTTGGTGCATGATGTAGTACAAAAAAAGATATGGGATCAAGGGATTTTCCTTAATTTTTATCAGATGTTTTTCCCAACCATTTGCATTGTTGGATGACAGAATGTTATTTTCTTCAAGTACCATACCATATCTTTGGTAAAGACAATTTAGACTGTAAAAACTAGATCAAATAAACCATTTAGATAAGAGACAATAATACAAAAATGTGTTCAGCTAGAAAATGTTCCAAGATATACTATAGAAACCACTTTTGGGCTGGAATAGATTTAAAGATCTAACTTACATATACATCATCTAACTTGTAACATCTAGTTCTGTCAAACATTGCTAAATATTTTTTTCACATCCTAGACATGTTCTAGACATGTTCTTGATACTGTGATACTTAGATGTAATCACATAAAAATGTTCTCAAGAATATCTTAATATTATCACACCAGCTTATATATTAGTACCACCTATTGCTGTTGGCAAAAAAGGGGATTTGTTTTTCTTTTGGGTGATTGGTTTTCTTTTGGGGGATTGGTTTTCTTTTGGGGAATCATTTTTGAGGGATGAGTTTTCTTTTGGCTTTAACTAATTTAATTACTATTCCTGTGTTAAATTTAATAGGCATCCGGTTTCCTTTTGAAACATTGTTTTTTTAAGTAGTTTTCTTTTGGGAGATTGGCTTTTCACTTCACACCCAAAGGTAGTTTAAAGCAGCCCCAGCTCAATGGATACATCTCTCTGCTCACAGGGTTGCCATGACTTGGCCACCTGCTCTGCACTATTATGGGCATTGTATGGTACCATGGAAATGCTATATCATTAAAATTGTTTTGAGAGCAGCATGAAAAATTGAGCACTGGGAGGAAAATAGAAACATCAATTTTAATAAGTGTAACCAGTGACTTCCTGGTTACATCTCCTACATGGAGGACACTCAAGCTGTTGATATCTATAAATATTGTTTTTTTTGTATTTTTGTCATGCAATATGGTATTATTTTTTTAGTACAATGCTACACTTGAATTATGATAATTCAGACATGACAAAAACAATTGTGAATATCTCTAGATATTGTACCATAATAATCATCTTTCCAGGTTTTCCCTTAACCCCTATATTTTGCACAGAACATATCTTTTTGGACTGATTCACCATTTTTCAAATGGTCTGTTTGTTATCCATTTTTTGGTTGATCTGGCCATTGTCTGTCAGTCTGGCCATCATTTGCCATCAAACATACACATTGCATGTGGAACTTGCGAGCGCATTGGATGTTTTTTGTGCTCATCATGCGCACAAGTTTTTTAGGTCCAGGGTTCAAACCCCTGACCTCACAGCACAATCTTTTTGTAGGTCCTGGGTTCGATTCCATGGCGGCTGATGGAATCCTTGGCCTATGTCAGATGGAAAACATGTAGCAGTGAACGATGTCAGTATAATCAAAGAATATGTATTCAGTCCCATGTACCATTCAAGTTGAATGGTACATGGGACTTGATAGAGAAACAATTGAATTTGTCTTGATTTAGTTTAGGGGTGTTGCTAGATAAGGGAAATTGATAAAAGTAAAATCGTGAATAGAAACTTAAGGATTTTGGATTTTGGGGGGAAATTGCATGATAATATTTAACCAGCATTTACCATTCAAATGTAGGTTTCTCCTGTAATTGTTGTTTTAGCCATAATACCCAGGTATCCAGTTTCAAATTGCTGATTTGGAACTGATTTGGAACCAATTTGAAAGGACATTGCTTAACATTTTATTGTAATTCATTTTATTCTGAAGTGTTATCAACAGTTTTTTGAGAAAATTTTGTCCTTATTTCTGGTAAATCTTGGCCTAAAACTACTGAGAGATCACCCATTCCATCCTTAAAAGCCATGGCCTTAGTTAGAAATGTCAGCATCATGTTATGTTGGTGGACCCCCCTAAATGGCATGTTGCCTGCCAACATGTCAAAATCTTGGGAAAATGTTGGGAATGTTGGGCTACCATGTCAAAAGTTTTGTTGACCAGACCATGCCAAATGACATGACAAGTCATGCCAGCAAGATGTCAGCCAACATGTTGGTTGATTTATTTGACCATTAGCAAACAATCATGCTGAAATGGCATAATTTGGCACCAGAAAGTTGTGAAACCAGTATTGTATACACTGATATACATATGAATACACTTTTTTCTTCAAAAATAACCATTATCTCTGTCATAGTAACAGCCCAACAAGTCATTGATATGGTTGATCAGTCATTTGGTAACATGTCAGCTGACACATGACCAAGCCATGAATTCAGACATGACCTTGGTAACATGATGACATTTGCAACATGATGATGTAGGCTGATTCACCCAACAATGTCTGTGTCATGACAGCATGGGCTGACATGTTGCTGACATTTGCAACTAAGGCTATGGTGAGGTCACTCATTTAATACTTCACTCTCTCACAAAATTACTGTATTTTCCATGAAAGAAAGAATGCAAACAAATCTTACCTGGATCCAGAGGTATTTCTTCAGAGTGATTTTATTTGTTTTTTGTCTCATTTTGTATAATCATAGCATTTGCAAGCACAAGTACCCCTGAGACAAGCCATCTTTTTTCTCACATGCAATCATCACATCAATTGATGGATTATTGATAAATATTCTCATCTCTTTTGATGACTGCATCCCATATATCTCCACTGCTCCCAATGTGAGTTGAGAGTGCATCCCCATCTGATCACCCGCAATCATATGTTAAAATTCTCTACACAAAGAGGTGACATTCCACCACTTCTATCTGATTCAACAGGATAAAAGCTGTTAAAATACATGGCTTTGCCATGGAGGGAATTTGAGACATTCAGGGGAAATTCTTCAAAGACTACAAATGACGGGCATTCTCATGTCCATCCTACTGACAAGAGCAAGACACATAAAACAACACACCAACAGGGATATGGATGCAGGGATTTATGCCCATCAAGAACAAAACAAACTAGTCATTCAAAAAATGGCTTCCCAACTCCAATGTCCTCTCATTCAGATGCCACAATGAAAATGAGGAGCTGTTTTGTCATTACCACACCTGTATTATCCCATCGCTGCCAATGTGAGTTGAGAGTGAGTGCATTCACATGTGCTCACTGTAAACTACAGGGCAAATCTTGTACACAAAGAGGTGACATTCAACTAGTTCCATCTGTCTTTAGGGAAAAGACTCAGTTGAAAGTACAAAGCTTTACTATGGAGGGTGATGGAGACATGCTGGGCAGAAAACTTAAAAACAACAAACATTGGGCATTCTCATGTCCTTCACATTGTCACAAGTGAGATTGCACAAAGAACAACACACCAACTGGATTCAGGGGATTGATGCCCACCAGGAACAAACAAGCTATTCATGCAATAATGACAAAACAGAGGGTTCCCAGAGGTGGAGGGAAGGTGAGGGGATCTTTATAGACATAGTCTCTTTCTCCTGTGACCATGTCAAAGAAAATATCAAAAGAACAAATGAACTTAACAGATATTTCAATGGACAATCATCCCATCAAAATCACCACTGCAGTGCACTTCTTCCCAGATCAATGACCCACATCTCCATACCAGGTTTCCCCCTCATTTCTCAGTGTGGGGAGCACTGCACTAACAAGTGCAAGATCTCAGAAAACAACTCAACAGTAGTGATATCATTGCCAGGGAAGAGAAAGAAGGGCAAAAGGCAGATTGCAGAAAATATGTGAAGGGAGCTGGTGGGGTTCAGAGAGGAAAGGTTGGGGACTCCATGTCGTTGGAGGTGCAATTATCATGATGCACATGAGGCCCTTCTTGATGGCATAAACAACATTAGCAGACAATGGATATACAACAATTTTCAATCAAAACAGAGTCAGTGTGTACTCCAATTCTAACATCATACTTGCCACTTCCAAACCACCTATTCTCCAAGAGTGGTGCATTTTGGATGGGTTGTGGATGATTCCAATCACAAACAACATTGACGTGAGCAATAGCATTGAGATTGCTGAGCAAGCAATGAATGTATCTGACCTACCTTCCACCCAATAAGTCATCGAATTCTTTGTTTTGTTAAGGCCTCATGCTGCATGTGCATTAAGGACACAATATTTTTCAAACACAAATTTTTAAATCTGCCAACAGTAACACCATCTTGTCTTATCATCAAAGTATATCCAGGTTTAATGAAAGCAATCCAGGGCATCAACAATTCCCAAGGGAAAAGGCACATGGAAGCACTCAAACACATGCAGAACACGTTACAACTTTGGCATGAACTCACCATTCAAAATCCCATTGCACAATGTCCAAGGGTGGAGAAACCAATTATTCCCACCCCAGCTTCAAGGGTGGAAAAACCAATCGTTGATACTCCAGTTCAAAGGGTGCATGCCCCAGTTCCTGTGCCCACCCCTCCACTCATTGAAGCACAAGACTGCTTGGTTGTTGTGTTGCCACCCATCATTGTTACGTCACCATCCACTGCACCTTTAAATGATCCACCCAAATTATTTCATCATGTGTCAAGCAATGTCAAGCTCTGCGAATGCCACAAGGCAACAGCATTGCATAATTGGTTGTTCATCAATGCAAATAACAAGCCCAAGCTGTATTAGATCATAAAATTGGAGACTGCTTGAATCCCATCCCTTGCTCAAACACCCCAAGTTTAAAGAGGCATAGAACCTGTTGGCAGCAAATGAACTTAGACAATTAGCACAGGACATTATAAGGGCAGAGTCACCCTGACAAATACCATTAGGTTCATACACAAGCATGATTGGCTGCTAGATCAATTCAAAGATGTTGCTTACATCAAAATTGTTGATTCTATTCAAACTAAAAATGCCAAACCACATCTGAGCCACAAGGGGAGGCACCCTGATTCACTATCTCCATCATGTAGGCATGCCAACAGCTGACCTATCATTAATTAAAGTGTTCCTGAACAGCACAACTCACCAATGCCGACATCTCCTAAATCTTTCTCATGACCTTCTTGAAATGACACATTTATGCAAAAATGTGCTAAATGGACAATCCAATGAGTTCACTGATGAGTACAACTTGAAAGAAAAGGTCACATATGATGCGTGGAAATACATTAAAGTTGCCAAAGAGATGTATGGGTTACCACAAGCAGGATTACAGGGTAACAACCTACTGGAAGAATGATTGAACAATCATGGTTACTCTCAAAGTGCAATAGTACCCAGGCTGTAGATACATAAATACATGACTTACAATTTTTACTTGTCCTCCATGATTTTGGCATCAAATATACAAGAAGATGATCTCAAACACCTTATCTCAGTTATCAAGAAACACTATGGTGTCACTGTGGATTGAAAAGACAAAAAATGTATGAAAATTGTACTGGAAAGGGACTATGACAGGCAAAGTACATTGTCCACAAAGCCTTACCTTGACAACGTCCTCCACCAAATAGACAACATTGTACCATTGCATATCAAGACTCATCATATCCTCATCTTGCCAAAAACAGAGCTATGGAACAATTTGCAGAATATGACACTCCCCCCTTTCAGGCAATGATGCATGCAAATATGTTTATGGTATGCCAGGGCAATTCACCATATGATTCCTACTCCCCTCAGTGTGTTGGCATTGCAACAAACAGCCCCAACCATCAACACCATGAAACAAGTCAAACAATGTTTCAATCACGCAGCAACAAAGGAGCCAGCTATGATATGGTACTTGCTGCTCACAGCAATGCTGGTAACTTAAAATGCAATGCAAGGAGCAGAGCAGGACAACATCATTTACTATCAGAGAATGTACACTTCCTACCCAACAATGGTGCCATACACAATGTTGCTAAAATAATAGCGGCAGTGATGGCATCTACCACCAAGGATGAGCTCAGTGCCTTCTATCAACACCCACAAGGCCATCAAAGTCAGAGAAATGCTCAAGAGATGATACACCCAAAGCCCCCCACACCAACAAAATTAGACAATTCAACAGTAAAGGGCACCATGAATAGCAGGGTGCAAACCAAATGCACAAAATCCATAGACATGCAATTCCATTGGTTGCATGATCAAAGCATCAACCTAAAGCAGTTCAGATTTTTCTTGTGCATGGGAATGTTTAACTTTGCAGACTACTGGATAAAACATCATCAAGCTGCCCATGATAAAAACATCAGAAGGGAGTTCTTGACCCTATTCAACATATTGATCAAGCGTGCAACAGCCACTCATGCTCCAGTGCAAAGGTGTGTTAGATTACTTGTATACATAAGTATCAACATATGCAGTAGAGCATGATCAGCAAAAATTCAAAATTATGAATTCATAGTTTTCCTGAAGTTTTAACAAACACTTGAAGCATGCAAAAGAAGGTCTCATTAATTATTATGACCTATTTATGCATTATTCCCTTTGCCAATGTTAACCAAAAGAATTCCAGCAAAGGTTCCTCCTATACCTATAATGCGGTTGCACACATCTGTTTAATTTGAAATGTTCTCATGAAGTTCAAATTAGTTCAACATGCAATTACATGCATGAAAGACAGACAAATGGACAAGATTACTACCACTTATATCCAACAACTTGCATAACAGGAGTTAACATTTAGGGTTTGCAACAAATCAATGCATTTTAAATATTCTGAAGTATTAATTTTATCACTACCAACCAATTACTCAAAAGATTACATATGTTACTAGCTACTAAATTTATCATTCACATTAGGCTTTACATTCAAATTTTGAACTACATAGTCTACACCTACCCTACATATACTTTATCCATGTTATATTTCTCCATGTAGCATATGTACATAACCAGAATAATAATAAAATGAAATATATATTATGCAATTTTTAAAATGACTCTATGCATGGTAATCCAGCATGGGTAAACATAATATGATCAAAATCCACAAGCTAACTAATAATTTTGCTTTCATTCTTTAATAGTAAAATAACTGCTAAATAGGTTTACATCCATTCCAAAACTGCTGTCTTCAAAAATGATTTGACCATCTCTTGATAGGACATCATTGCTTTTTTATGCTCATCAAGTTCTGGTTAAGATATGGTCACTATTATTGTACAGCATGCAGGATATCCTGCTATGGTGGCAAGAAAAGAGCATCAGTGAGCATTGCCTTCTGATACTAAATTGGGCCTGGTGCTCTTTTTCTTGAAAATTAGGGGGCAGTTATATGTAACACAGTGACTTTATATTACAAAACCACCTCATTTTCTCATACAATGCAATTTCATCAGTTAGGTGTCAGTTTACTGTCTAAACTGAGGCCTTTTTAGAGAAAGGGTATCCATTGCATTTTAAACCAAAAAGTGGTTTCGTATGACAAAAGGAGATCTTGTAATACGAAATGATGAAAAAAGTCAGAAAAAAATTAAAGACACATGTTTACACAAGTAAATCTGGTTTTGTAAGATGAAGTAATGTTATTGGTTAGAATTCGTATTACGTAATGATTCATACTACGAAATGATGAATAAAATGCTAGATTTTTAACATGAATGACTCATGCTTAAAACTAGAAAATCTGATTTTGTAAGACAAAACGATATCTTTTGAACCAGCAAAAGTTAGGATTTCAACTCTGGAAAACAATATCCACAGTGGACCCTCCAACCTCTGAGCCTTTCCACAATGCTTCCTCAATGATTTTTTATGTTTTATATAAATTGAAAAAGGTTTTATTGTGAACCTTAAAAAGATGTCCATTCACATTGGAGTCAATTTAGGATACCCTTTATATTATATTCATGTATAAATATTTTTCATAACATCGACTCATTTTATAATACGTAATCACTAGCTTTGGTTGTTTCATAATACAAAGTCACTGGGCTCCATACAACTGCCCCCTCAGAGCTTGTGTTTGGGCATTACTCCATCTGTATGTTTGTGCAGTTTCAGATTAATTCAACTCAAGACCAGACATTTACATCATCATGAGATAACAGAAAATAATTTCCAAAACTAAGGATATAAGATTTTTTCCATTATTCCAAACTAATGTAAGCCAAGGATTCATGACATTATTGGGTTTTTGGATAGCACCTTTTTCACATCAGGGAAAACAAATAAGCATACCTCTCAAATTGCTTTTTACTGCGGTTATGACTTCAATGATATGCAAAACAATATCTTTGCTCATGCACCTGTTGAAAAGATAATTTTTTCTGCAAGAATTTTTGTGGGGAATTGGGCAGATGGCTCTTTCATGACATGATTTCTACAATATACCAAGAAAAAGAATGGCAACTATCATATCTTTGCAGACATCGGGGTCAACAGAAGTGGATCAGCATTCAATATCTTTGTTGGACCGATAAATGAGTGTACTGAGAGATGATTATATCCTTTGATAATAAATATTGTCTGTCAGGCTAGGGAGTGGGGTATGGAAGAAATGTAAGGTTCCTTTTCTCCATGAAAAAGCACTTGTGTAGAAAGAGGGGACTTGTGTTGCAGTCATGTTTTAATTCAAAATTGTTGCACTAAAAGACTTGGTTCAAATCAGATTCAAAATGTATTTGATCCGAGTTCATCATTACATAATCGAATACTCTGATTTGAATAGTGAAACAGGGATGACCTCTGATGTGAATAAGATGAATGATAAGGATGACATCATTTGGAATGAAAATAATCAAGGTGGAACAGATACTTTATGTTGTGGAGCCACAATGTGTGGCTGATGTTTTATTCTCTCATTCTGATGAACA
>JALLPD010001773.1:0-11508 GCA_036940065.1 Cyclotella cf. meneghiniana | reverse complement strand
ACAACAACAACAACAACAACAACAACAACAACAACAACAACAACAACATTGTTTTATTTTAATAAATCGTGTCCTATAATCTAACAAATCCGACACGGACAAAGGTCTTTCTTTTCCGCAGAGAGCAGAGCAATGGCTAATTTGGGCCATACAGAAGTGGAGGCATACTTCTTCAACTGGTAAGGCAGGTTAATCCTATGGCGGATTAACATAATGGGGTACTAAAGACTAGGTCGTTTATTATGTGATAGTGCATCATGGACGTCTCGTGTGCGTTTATAGCCAGTGTGTTTAGCTGCTGCTAAGGCTGAGTTCATGTGTGCTATCCAATGGCAGCGGTCGAGTGTAGACCCACTGCCAAGTTGGTGAAAATCTTGTTGGTGTAATAGGTACTGGTGTTGTGGGAGGAGGTCTTCGAGATCAGTGTGTAGCAGTGTGAGAATAGTGTCACTGATGGCGTGGTTTTCGGTTGCAGTCATATTTTCAAGTAGTCTGACGTGGATCCTGGTATTGCGGTAGAGCCATTGATGGTGATTGATCTTGAGAACGTGTTGTGTGAACTGACGTGCCCACGAGGATATGGATTGCGGGGATCTGGACTGTTGGAGGTGTGTACGCTGCAGTGCAAATAGCGATGTGCAAATACAACCGGTCATGAAATTGTCCCAGCCTAATTTGTCACGGTCACTGGCAAAGGTGTGGAGTGCTGGTGAGGCAGCACATATTTTCTTCATGCTTGTTTTCCCTCTGTTTGTGAGGTAGATCCGTATAGCTTGAACCAAGAGCGGATGTCCCATTTGGGATGTCATCCACTGTATGAGCAGGGTAACAGTCTCATCAAACATTTTGGCTCGCCCAGGATTTGGACATTGTGTGATATGACTGGGGGTCTCGTCTGGGGATCCACAGCATTGGCAGCGAGTAGACCTGTTGGGGGAAAAACGAGACAGGAGTTTATTGGTACCACAACAACCTGAGACGTGTTTTGTTACCAACACTTGATACATTTTTGGAAGATTGTGCATAGTCCTTTCTAAATTTTCCCAGTCTACTAGGTGGAAATGATGTAAGCAAATAATTTTCCGTTTGTCAAAAAGGGTCTGTGCGACTCGGCTGCCCCAGGATGTAAAAAGGGCAGATTTGATTGAAGAGGTCAGTTTTTGGCCATCTAAGAAGAGTCGTGCGTTCTCGCCTGGGTATTCAGTTTTGGTGTAATAATTTGTGAGGTTGGATGTTACTAGGGCATTTTTGGCTAAGGCGTCGGCCAAGACATTCAGTTGTTGGGGGATTGGAAGGTCTTGTATCGAATGTGTGGTGTCTTGATGGCTGTGAACGTGGCGGTATTCCCATTTCATCCGTATCTTTCCTAGTTGGTGGGGGAAGCTGAGGAGGGCATCCATCTGTGTTTGTTTCTCTGGGAGCAAGTGAGAGAGGTTATTGGCATGATGTATGACCCCAAGGTTATCACAGAAACACGTCACTGAGCCGTCGGATGATGGGTTGAGGTTGTCAATGGCAGTAAGGAGAGTACTAGCAATGATACCGCCTAGGATTTCACCTCTGTAGTTGGATGCAGTGTTGGGGTCTGTTTTCTCACAGATGTGTACTGTACCCATTTGCATAGTGGCCGTGCAGAGAAGGACTACTGCCGCGGAGCATATTTCCTCATTGAGATGGGCATATAAGATCCGTCATGTACCAAAATCAGTGATCCTGATCGTGCCGCGGGCAGTATCCACTGACTGTTGTCTTCTACCTTCATGTACTGGAAGAGATGCGCGGATGAGTGTGAGTGCAGTATATTGAAGAGGGATTCCGCAGGTCGAGGAGAGGGACTCAGTAGCCTGGCGCATAGGTGGATGTAATATGCCCCGTTGTTGGCCGGCATTGCTGATGCAAGTAGTGTGGCAGTAGGACGGTATGTTGATGTCATACACTTGGTATACTGTCTCCGTTGACGTGTTGTGGTGTCATGGTGAGAGGTAGTGTATACTGTTTTGCAGTCGAGTGAGTGGTGCACTAGTTGGGAGCGATCTTGGGTGGTTGTCCAGTACGTAGGCATGTAGGGCAGTCGAACGAAGGGACCCAGTGTGCAGGGGAGTGTGAGTGAGGAGGAGGTGAGGTGTCGTAAGGTTGAGTTCCATATGGCAAAGTCTTCCGGGTTTGGGTACTCAAGGGGAAATCTCATAGTGCTCTGAGTGGGTGCCACATGTGTAAAAAAGGTAGGGTGCACCGTTTTGCCGTCACATAAGGTGAGTTGAGAAAGGAAGTATACCTTGTGAAACTTGCAAACTCTGTTGAAGGCCACCCAGTGTGAGGGAGGAAGGATAGTGATAGCCTCCTCCATCCATACCCGATCGTGTTCTCTGATTGGTGGTATAGATACATCCTCGGGGAATATAACGGATACACGGTAGTAGTGAACTAGTTCCCAGAGCATTTTGAGCCAGCTGTGTGAAGCGAGGATGCCTAGACATGAGTAGTTCTTTGACAGGAAGTTCCCCGGTAGTCCAGTTTCCAGTTGCACCAGCTCAAATGAGCATTTGAGTGCTCGTCCAAGAGTACTGTCCGATCCCCAGTGCCTGCGAAGTATTCGCAAGCAGTCGGCCAATTTTTCCAGTGAAAATACTGGAAGACCGAGTCCTTGGAAGCGCTTGGGCAGTGTTCTCCATGGCAGGGCTATGTGTCTGTTGACACCAAGATGGGGTAGGCAATTGTAGTACCATCTAGGGAGGACTTTGTCTATGTTATGGCGTGTTGCCATCACCACAGGCACACCGTAGCGGACTGCTGGTAGGGCTTGTGTTGTGAAGCTGTGCCATACTTTGTTCGGGTGGAGGGTGCTAGCTCTCACCCTGGATGCCCAGGTTACTCCTTTATCTACCATATGTGACAGCATCTTCAACCCGTCTTTATTCGGGGCTGACCAGATGCCCAATATGTTTGAAGGGACCGAAGGATCGAGAAGTTCTATTGGCACCCTGTGGCTACCTGGTTGTGGAATATATAGTGTGTGAGGACTGAGCTCCGTCTTACTCCGTAAGGTGGCTGTGCCATTGACGAACTTGTATGATAGGAGATACCAATAGCATTTGGATTGTTTGAGGCTGCCTCCTGTGGCTTGGAGGAGGTGTGCCCAGCAAGAGGTCGCGCATTGGACCCAATCCACCATGTTAAGGGTGGGGAGACCCGGTGTGTGGGGGGAATGGAGGAGATCAGTGTCATCTACATAGAGGAGAGCCGCAAGGTGTACATCGTTGCCTGACCAGCCTGCGCAAAGCGTCGCACCACAGCCCTGTCCTCTATAAGCGCCAACTATCACTGTGCTGATCGCTGACCAAGCACCGGGGAGGCACCGGAACCCTGTGTGAGGCCCATGCAGATAGAGTCAGGAGTCCCGCCATAGCTGAGTGTCGAGAGCCCATGACCTGTCTGCAGGAAGTATTGCATATGTTGAATCGATTTGAGGTAACATTGCACCATATTTGGTGGTACTCTTACTGCCTGTAGGGCAATGCTGCATGCTGCATGATTTGCAGCATCGTAGCAGTATGCTGCGTCAATACTGGAGGATGAGCAGTCTTCGTGCAGTATATTTGCTTGATCGTAGAAGAGTTGCTTGAGGAGTGATGTATCGAGGGGTGTTTTCCCTCAAGTTTCACCATGTTCAGGGGGCAGGACATCTGTATTCGACATATTGTCATCATTCTGCGTGCAAAGATAACTTTTAGCCACCAGTTGAAGTCTGCCTCTAGAATACAGATAGCCTGTAACTTGTCAATATGAGAGTTTCCAGCAATCTTTTCAAGGAGGACATTTACTCCTTCGCACCACCTATTGAGGGGTTCGCCTCTTGTAGCAGCCAGGTTGATGTTGGTCACATGCAGAGTGACCAGGACCGGGTCATCTGTTACCACTTTATAATGGCCAAAGTGTCTGCCGCTTTTGGACGAGGATGTCATTTCTTTAGCGGAGGACCAGAATGTGGTGAATTCCTAAGAAGTAACGTTTTGTTGATTCGTGGGTGACCGTTCTAATACCGTTTTTATGCGTGCCGCCTCTTGTAGGTATAGTATAGTGGCCCTGTCGCTACCCTCTGGAAATGAGTAGGAACCATGGAACAGGTGGCAGGTTGCTGCGGTGATGCCGAGGTCCCCAAAGTTGTTGTGAAAGCGGCCGTGGTTTATGGGTGCTCGTTGTCCAAGAGAGAATCGTTGGCAAAGGTGGCATGCTGTATGTCGTTCTACTTGGTCTTTAGTTGTGTACGTAACATCACCTGCTGGTGTAGGCACGGTGAAACTGACTACAGAGCGTCCAGTGAGTGGTTTGATTTGTGCGCAGATTCTGTTCTGTTGTTGGCATTTGGCTTCTTTGATGATCAGCTCCTGTATTTCTCTAGAGGCAGTATGGTCTGAGCGGTCCCGTGCCTGATTTAGACACCACTGAAGGTGACGTTTCCTAAGTGTTGGGGCTTGATGTTTGAGCTGGTAGATTTCTTGGATGCAAGCAACAAACCTATGTTCGATTTCTGAGCGTGGCAAGGTGAGGGGTGTTGCTAGGTGGTGTCGCTTGGCTGCACGGAGTAAGTTTCGGGGGTCTGGGACTTTTCCGTCATGCCATCCGAGGATCCATTTTAATATGGAGCATTTCTTCAGCCATTGTCCCACCGTAGGGCTATATTCAATGACTGTGGTGTGTTGTTCAGTGCAATGGTGTTCAGCACATCGCATGAGGTCGCCCAATTCTGTGTCATACTTGTTGTGGAGGTGTTGGAACTGCTCTTTATTAAGGAGGGGGCCATAGTGTGTTGAGGTGTCTAGCTTGCGTTGCAATCTATGCTGGTGTGTTAGTCTTGATAGTGTAGAGCAGTATTGTCGCCGAAGTCTCGGTATTTTGCTATTGAGGATGTGGAGTGTTGGTGAAGAAATTGTCGGATTAGTGCCATTGAAGGCGGCTAGGGCGGAAAACTCTATTACCATTACCCTATGGTCACCTATCCCGAACCAATGGGGGAAGCAGACTCCACTGCCTGTGACTATGCCACTGCTTCCAAAGATGGTTGAGATCTGGCAACTGCCGCTGTAATGTGAGTTAGGAACTTTTACTCCTGTGGCTTCCTCAAACATGCATTTCATGTGGAAAGGTGGTTCTCTGAGGCGTTGTGCTAGTTTTCCAGAGTAGATGTCTTGGTTTGCATCTATGGCCAGGAGGATGTGTTCACCCTGTGAAATCCAAGAACGCATCAAAGCAAGAAGATCTTCCATGAATATGGTGGATGGATACCGTAGGTTGCCCTTTGCCTCGAAGTAGCGCAAGTGTTGCTCCCAAACGGTCCGAGCGTGAGAGTTCCGACGAGGTTTATGTGGGAGGTAAGCTGTGATAATCCTTGTGGATGTGGTGCCGTGCCCTAGCTTCAACCATGACCATCTACCCAGGCCAGTGGAGTCAACTCCTATGTCGGTGATGTTGTCATGAATTCGCCTGATGCCGGAGATAGCTGTACCACCTGTTTGATCTTTTTGGATGCGTTCGGTTGTGTTGTGTGCTGATGTTCCCTTTTTTGCCATGCGGGGGGCAAGAAGGGTGAGGAATTGATTGCTTTTGTCTACCATGTCCCAATTGCATTGACTCTCACAACCTGCAATGACGTCAATTTTCAAGTGTTTGATCAGGTAGTTGAGCCGGTCAAATTTCCACCGCTGTGTACCTATGCCTAGGCTGTTCCAGTTCTCAAACATAAGGTGGACCCAGCCATGTGACTTATGTTCAGGGAGAGAGCCTGTGCCGCCATTTTTAATATCTCAATAGTTCGTCGCATTTCTCGGGACTCTTTGGTGGCTGCCAGGTCTAGTTGAAGATCATTAGTATTGCCTTGGTGGGGGTCGTAGTAGTGTCGGCTGTCGGGGTCGCGCAGGTACGATGAGGTAGCGGATGAGAGTGTGGTATGGTTGGCATGGAGTTTGGGTGTGAAGGTGGTGTAACCTTGGTAGAATTGCCGGTATCGTCTCCTGCTTTCTGCATACTGTGAGTATACGTGCCATCTGTCCCGGCAGGATTGTCGCTGTCGATGTCGTTGTGACGGGGCAGTTAACCTATGTTGTGTTGGAAGTGATGTTGTTGTGTTGTCTGTATGTATGAAAGAGAAACCCTGGTCCCCAGTTTTGAACTCATGGCTATGGCTTGTCTTAGTAGACTGCAGAGCCCGTGAATTCAGATTTGGTATGCTAGTTTTAAACTCCCAAGAAGCCGCATTGCCTGAGCTTCTCGGAGGGTCTTGGGCACTTGACTTGTTACCCCTCCCTCCAGTGCCCTGAGAGGGTGGGTTCTCAGAGGGGCCTATAGTCCCTGCAGAGCCTCCTTGCCCCCGGGATTGTCGGGAGGGGGGGCTCCGCTTCCACTAAGGTGGGGGGCACCCTGCTGGTCGTGAGACGCAGCACAGTTAGATGATTGTTGTAGGGTAGTCATCTGTCGCCTGAGTGTTGCAATGAGTTGTTCTTGTTCCGCCTGTTGGGCTCTGGCTGATGCGAGTTGTAGTGCTATGTCTTTTGTGCAAAAAACTCGATTAACTGAGTTGTTGGAGTTAATCGTTGAAGTGGATGAGGCGCCACTGTCTCCTGTGTGTGCAGAGATGCCACTGACATTACTCCCAATGTCTGCATGCGTGTCATTTGTTCCAAGGTGGTTTAGGAGGCTTGAAGGTACCTCGTCACCTATGTCTAAGAGTGCTTGGGAGGTGTTCGTGGAAGTGGAGGGCTGGTTGTGACCTGGGTCGTAGTATGCAAATTCAGTTAGGTATGTGTCACGTCGATTGGAGAAGTGGGGTGTGGCTCTCATGCTGCAACTGTCCCAATTAGAGTATTCAGCTAGTTGAGCTTATTCGAGGTAGAAGGATCTCATGAGCCGCGTTCGCGTACTGGAGTTGTATCCACATTGTAGCCACCAGTGATACATGAAACAGGCAAGGTGTGCCACTGTAGTCTTAGCGAAATTGTACTTTTTGAATCGGTCCGGGTCTGATGGCTTGTATGAGATGACGATGCATGATGTGCCGGCGTCAGGTCCTTTGCAGGTCATCACTGCCATATGGAAGATGAGTTCTCCATTAATCCTAATCCGCTGGAGCTCTTTGCATAAGTTTGTTGTAGCATATGGAGGTTTGGGTCGGATGTGGCGACCTGTGGGGGTGCCGTTTTCATCAAGTTCTTCCTTCTCTTCCATTGCAACCTTAACATTGTAGTCGTATAGTTGTACATCGCTGCACTCCAGTACTGTTGTAGCCAAGCTATATCCAATGCTGATACGTCCGTGTTTCTGATATGCTCTGACCCTCTCTACACTCGGGTTATTGCTTGGGACGTCAAGAAGGTAGGCTGTGGGGCCGAAAGTGTGGGCAATAATGCTGGTTTCTTCGAGGTAGTCAAATAGTGGCCCTAGTCTTTGCCATGCAGGTTCATCGGCTTCAATGTAGAACACAAGTTTACTGTCCCATGGGAAGGAGTCAAATGTGAGTGATTTTTGTTCAGTTTCTTCGCGAGGTAGGCGGAGTGGTCGTAACCCACGGAGGTTAACGATGAGTTCTGGTAGGGGAGTGTCATACCATTCGATTGTGTCCCGTTTGCCATGGCGGCAGAGTTTCTTTTCCATCTCCTTCAGTTGGTGCAGGAGAAGTTGCTTGATGCCAGCGACGCATAAACCCCCATTCACACTACAGAGTATTTTCCGTGGTTTGGAGTCCCAGGATTGGACAGCTTTTTGGGAGATCTTTATGTTGAGTTTACAACGGTCGATGTTGACCGAGTCAAGTAAGGAGTCGAACTGTGGAATGGAGGTTCGTAGTCGCATCGTGATGTAAATTGATACCGGTCCCTTTGTCGAGACGTCTGCCTTTGTTTTGTTGTCTGAACCTAGGGTATTGTGGTCTTCCTTGGGTTGTCGTGCTGCGAGACGTGCCTTGAGTTGTTTTTTAGTGACTGGGGGAAGCTTGAAGAGGTACTCCATTGATGTGTGAATCCAGTTTTGAGCTGCAAGGAAAGTCTTAGGCCAATGTTTGTCTAGCGGGGATTTAAGGGGTGGGTGCGGTGATCCGTTTGGGAGTGTCGTTCGTGAGAGAAATTCTGCTGCGGGGTCAGCAAGTTGTATGTATTGTAGGAGTTCTTTTGTCCTTTGGAAGAGTGTGTCTGTGTGTTCTTGTCCTGCAATGAGTTGGAGTTCTATATTGATTAGATATTGTCCATCTTTTCCGTCCATATTCGCATAGGGGTCGGAGATTGAGGAGAGAGCTGAGTGAGTGGACTGTGTTGTCATGCCTGTCTGGACGGATGACGCAGTTGTCTTCGTTGAGTTAGTAGGTGTTTCATCGCCCGAGTGGGTAGCATCCCCGTCGGAGTCGTCGTGAGCCCAGTCCGAGTCATGATGGATATTCATTTTTGTTGGTGTGGTGGGGTTGCTCCTTTTACCACTTATGCCCCCTGCAGATGGATGGCCTGAACTAGGTGATGTTGACGTTAGAGCCTGAGAAGTGGAAGAGTTGTTATTGTCGCCGGCTGGAGAGGAGTAATTGTGGCGTTTTGGGGCTGTGGAGATGCTGGTTGGATCAGAGTGGAGGAGCTGTTGTGTTGGGTGTTTGACGCCTCGCTGTGAGATAGTGTCGACTGCATCAATATGTGTACTAGTGGTGGAGAGTGAAGACTCCCAGGTTAGTCCCTGTCTATCTACAAATGTGATGTGTTTGTGTTTATTGTTCTGTGTAATTATCCGATAAGGTACTGTTCCAGACCATGTGCCCTCACTTCTTCTCTGTAAGTCTCTGAGGGCATCCCACAGGATCGAAGGTCCGAGTGTGCAGATGGTCGTGTATGTTGTGTTGTTTTTGAGGTCAAAGTTGGTACTCATACAGTCCAGTTTGAGATCTGCATGTTTGAAGGTAAATGCACAGTCTCCTTTGCAGTTGAAAGCTACAACCTAGTTGTTGTCTTTTTCGTGGTATTTGAGTGTGAACAGGCTGAACTTGGGGTGCATCCATGATTTCTCCTGGTTTTTTACCCCTAGAACGTGTGATCTCATTGTCTTCTCGAGCAGTGTTCCGTTGATGGTAACTAGGATTTCCACAGTTAAACTATCATCGGTGTCAAAGTTGTAGTAGAGCACTTCGGCCGTGGTGGGAGAAGGTGGGTCGGCCATCAGTTCTTCCAGGATTTGTGGGTGGTCCCATTCGTTTTGCCATGTGTCCTGAGTGATTTTTTCCCGGGCTTCATCCTGTGTCATGGGTGTGTATTGGGGTGTACCTTTGAAGCAATGAGCAAGGATCATAGGTTTAAGTGAGGTAGGTACTGTGGGGTCTTGTCCGTCTATGTCAATTGGGGTGAGTTGGTGGGGTGGAGTAATTTCAGGTGAGTTTATGGCGACTCTCTTCTTGGTGGGTTTAGGGGAGGATACGGTGGTTGGTGATGAGTGGTCAGTGGGTGCTGCGGTGATGTTGTCTGGACGTTGGGATGGTGCGGGCTGGTCAGGAGTAGTATTAGGGGTCGGGGGTGTGGGGGCACCCGTGGAGGCCATTTCAAGCATATCAAGAGGGTCGTCAATTGGTCTAGGCATTTGAGTCCGATAGGTTATGCTTACGCTGTTGGTCGGCCGGTTAATGTTGGCAGGGTGTTTGGCTGTGACTTGGTGGTCATGTCTAGATTCGTGTTGGGCAATGTGAGACTTGTGAGGGTGTTCCGTGTATTGTGTTTGTGGTTAGTGTGTGTGGGGGGATGGGTATGTGTTGGTGGTCGAGATGGCGGTGGTGCGCTGGTTGTAGTTGCTGGTAGTAGGGCAAGGAGTGGTGAATGACTGGTCTCTTGTGTATTTTTGTTGACTGGAAGTGGTGCTGGTTGATGGTGTACCAGCCGGTTTGTGAGGGCCAGGGATCTTGGTGAGTGGTGTTGTGCAAGAGGGGTAGTTTGTGGAGTAAATATGTGTTGTCCGGAGGTTGGTTTGCTGGGGGATATTTGATGGTGGATCTGGGGTTGGTGGGGTAGAAGCGTGAAGGGAGCCTGGTATCGCAGATGGGTGTAGGTGACAGGGTGTTGGGCTGTTTGTTGTCCTCGGAGGAAGCTGCTCAGACTGCTGTGTTGGATGTGCAAGGGTTGAGTGTTGGGAGGTTGTGTGGTAAAGAGAGTGGCGACCTGTGGTTGTAGGGTGAATAGAGTTGGAGTGTGACAGGTGTCTGGTGAGACTCGGTGGTTTTGGGCTAGAAGTGATGGTCCCTGGGGGTTGTAGTGGTGTGGACACCAGGGTGTTCCAAGTGGTCTGTTGTTCAGTGGGTTGGGTATGCCGTTGATGGGTGTGTTGAACTGGAGTGGGGTCGGGTGTGTCAACTGTGGTAGGATGGAGGGATCAAAGCTTCCAGCTATAGGGTGTGTGGCAAGGGCGACTTGATAGGGTTTTGTTGTCTCCGGTGTTTGTGGTGGTGCAGGGCGGTCTGGTGCACTGTAATGATATGTTGGTACCAGTGGTGAGTGGATTAGGTTGTAGTGATCAACGTTGTAGTGGGGGGCACAAGCCGGAACCGAGGCCGGGTTGTGTTGTAAATGTTCGGGGAGTTGTTTAGCTGTCAACTGCTTGGCGGTTACCAGTGATGACGCCTGTGATGGCCGTGAGACGCGGCTATTGTATGTGTCGTTCAGTGAAATGATAGCGGTGAGGACCGATCGGGTGTGTTGATGCCTGTGCACTGGATTCCAGGTATTGGTAGCTGTGAGGCCTTGCTATGCCGGCCTTCGGTCTGCTGTGAGAGGTCTCAGTCTGTTGGTTAAGGCAACACAGTCTGCAGCTGAGTAAGATGATGGGCCGGTTGTGAGAAGACGGGCCTGTTTGTCGCGATTGGTGGTGGAGTGAGTTGCTGAGGGGCGGCTGATCCGTGCGCTTGTGTGTGGATGAAGTATGGAGAGTCCGGGAGGTGTGTGGGTGATGGAGGAGGGGTTGGCATTGAAATGGATGGATTGGCGTGAGTGGGGCCAATGTCGTGCGTTCTCGTGACGCTGTGCGATCGGCGTGGGGGCGATGAGTGTGGTGGTATGGACGATCGGTTGTCCAGGGAAGGAGGAGATGGGAGCTGAGATCTGGGGTCCGAGTATTCTGCTACTTTTTTGATGGTTGGAGGTGCTGCGATGCAGTGGAATGTGGCATTGTGCCAGGCTGCAAACTTGGTGACCACTGTTTGCAGCCAAGAGGCGATGGTTTGAATCAGCTGTTTCAGGGCAATATAAGTTGGAGAGAGAGGAGGCTAATGGAGTGGTGAGTGATATGGGGGTTGTTGAGGAGCAGTCTGTAGATGCTGCCGAAGTTGAAATTGTGGCCAGTTCTCATGGTTGCCATGGAGTTGGGGCACGGGTGGATATGAAGTTCCTATGCACATTTTGTGTAATTTTGTGAATTTTAGTAAGTGGAATTGATGTAACGACTTTCCTTGTTTCAGAAAAGTAACAACAACAACAACAACAACAACAACAACAACAACAACAACAA
>JALLPD010001772.1:0-11346 GCA_036940065.1 Cyclotella cf. meneghiniana | reverse complement strand
TCTAAGGGATAATCTAATGGAAAGCTAACTAGATGACTAATAGGCATTTTAATAGGTTAAAACACATATGTCCTGACAAATGGCAAAATGTTCTTATAATGCGATGTTCTTATAATGAGGGTTATACGGTATGCTACTACAACTGTTTTTTCTCTATGGTATGGACAAGGCCTAAATGGATGATCGCGTCATACTTTTAGGCGAATATGTGCCGAAAATGACGCCTAAAAAGCGGTTTGGAACGATTTAGAGCAAAATGAGAAATTAAGAAAATCCCTTCCAAATGGGTTCCAAATCGGTTCCAAATTCGCAATTTGGAACTCGATATTTGGACGTGAAGAGGAAAAAATCATTCTGGTAGGGCGGGCGGGCAGGCACCCAATGCCTCATCTTTCAACACACTGCCCCGCCAGAGGACCAGTTTTTCTCATCCTGGCCCACATAATATACTGATGAAACAATGGTGTCCGCTGTAGCCGTAGACGAAACTGCGGCCACCCACTACGACCACCCGGTTTCCCCAGATGAAATAGTATACACATCTCTTATCCAGACCTATCTCAACCTTCTCTGCTATGACAACGCCACCTTTCTTGCCGAACGCCTCGCCGCGTCCTGTCCACATAGCGAGAACGCCGTCTATCTGCTCGCCTATTGTCACTACCGACGTGGTAGCGCCAAAAGCGCACGATCAATTCTTCTCGAGCGCTGGATGGCGAGAAATGAAGTGGGAAGCGAGGGGAGCGCAGTCGATGCAGAGTTGGAACGGGTGAGAAATTCGGCGCGGTATCTTTTGGCAAAGTGTTGTTTCGATTTGGGAGTGTATGGCGAGGCGGAGGAGGCGCTACTTCGTCATTGCCGTGAAATGTTTGGAAAGTCAGTTAGCGGAGGTGCTTTGGGTGGAGTTAAGATTCGCGGGAATGTGAATGAGGTGATGGATGCATGGATTGTGCAGACGTCGGTAAGATTATTTTAGTTGATTATTTGTATTAATACCGTGTGCTGTCATCACAGATCTCTTGATTGTTGATTGTGTTGATTTTATTCACAAAAAGCCTTGTCCCATTCCCAACGGGCCAGCAGGATTACATCTGTTGGGAAACATTTGCCGTAAATCAAATAGGCGTCAGCGAGCCATTGAATACTATCGTCTCTCTCTCAAGGTATGTACTTTGATGATTCCTTGAAATATATAGTCGAATTAGTACGCGACGACACACCTGCGCTCACTCTTTGTTTGGTGGCTCGAAGCTCGATCCTCTCATGTGGACTAGTTATGAAGCTATCTGCGAACTTGGTGGCCCTGTTGGCAGCTCAGATGAGGCAGATGACCCTAACGCGATTTTTGGTGTCTCAGCTCCTGCACTTTCGCATGGTAACCTTGAGGCTATTGCTAGGGGTTTGCATCAAAGTAATCCATTCAGAATTGGGAATAAATCAAGCAATATTGCAGTAGATGAAGCTTCGCCATCTCAGGAGCCGTATGATAGCTTCAAAATCAATCGCTGTGAAACTCCATCCACTCCGTACAGTGGGTTCGACAGAATGAAGATTGACGGGAACAATGCATCTTTAACCTCCCATCCATTCACGTCTGCTAAGCACGGGAGGGCGTCAGATATACACAATAATCTGAACCGTCCAGGGTCTGCGTCAACGATAGCGCCTCGATCTAGGGCAAGGGTTGATAGTCTCCCGCAAACCAATTTGTTCAACGTTACACCAGCGTTAGCTGCACAGCAGTCATTCTGGTCTCCCATTTTGGAAACTCCCGGGGCAGCAGCAACATTAAACAGTAAAATTGAACAGCCTTCTGCGATAGGGTACGCCAACAAGGTACTTGACCAGGCAAGGCAGATTGCAGCTGGTCTCTATTATGAACCTAGCCCTGAAGCGATCAATCCTCGCATAAGATCGCCTCCTCGTGGACACGCGACAAGTCGTCATATCTTGTTGGATTCTCATTCAAATCCAGAAATAGGCAGTGTTCCTGACACTGCTGTGGGTGTACATCTTTCATATTCAACCAACGTGCCCTCGACGCCTCAAGGTGCCTCATCGCCATTCCATGCCGGATTATCATCTGTAAAGGGTGAGAAACGTGCGCTCTCTCCAATGGAATTGGCGTCGCGTAAGAAGTCTGGCCAGGAGAAAGACAAGGTGCACGCCCCAGATCAGGTTGAGGTGACCACACGACATGACGATGGATATTTCGTGGATGCTGCAACAGAAGGACGCTGTGTCGGAAAGGCACTACAACTCCTTTGCACCTTTGGTGCTGCATACAAATATCTATGTCAGGTGAGTTCCTTCACCATTTTTTTGGCTAATGCTTCAATGCGCATCACGTACTTACTGTGCATGATTGCAGTATCGTTCAAATGACGCGTTGGATATTTTTCGCGAGCTTCCACTGACGCAGATCAATACAGGATGGGTGCAGCATCAGATTGGGAGGGCTTACTTTGAACTATCAGACTACCAAAATGCAGAACAAGCCCTCATCAAGATGCAGCAATTAGATCCTCATCGTATGAAAGGTTTGGATATTCTGTCAACTGCCCTGTGGCATATGAAAAAGGAAGTTGAACTCTCGGATCTCGCTCAAAAAGCAGTGGACTTTGACAGGATGTCGCCGGAGGCTTGGTTCGTTGTAGGTAACTGCTTCTCATTCCAAAAAGAACACGATACTGCCATCGCATTTTTCCATAGGTCGATTCAGCTGGATCCAACATATACTTACGCACATACTCTTTGTGGGCACGAGTACATGTCTAACGAAGACTTTGACAAAGCCATATCTTGCTACAGAGATGCTATCAGAGTCGACTCCCGACACTATAACGCATGGTATGGATTGGGAGCGATTTATTTCCGTCAGGAAAAGTTTGACCTAGCCGAGTACCACTTCCAGCGCGCGCTGGAAATTAATCAGCAGAGTTCCGTGCTGCATTGTCATTTGGGTATGGCTCAGCATCACAACGGGAAAACATTTGATGCCCTAGAGACATTAGCTGGGGCGTTTCTCCTCGATCCACGAAACCCGCAAGGTAAGTCATCAAATGCTGGTAGTATTAGATTGGCATTTCATCTGTTGACGAACACGTTTTCTTTCTGATCTTAGCTCATTACCAGAGGGCGACTATATTCATGTCATTAGATCGCCCTCAAGAGGCACTCTTAGAACTGGAGAAAGTTCGTTCCGCTGCGCCACGAGAGGCATCAGTGCACTTCAACATGGGTAAAGTTTTGAAACGACTCGGACAACCAGAGAAAGCTATGAGATGCTTCTTGACAGCTCTTGATCTGGACCCGAAAGATAATAATTTGGTCAAGGCAAGCGTCACTGTCGAATATGGCCAGAGTTTTGCATGCAAGTATTATGTCTTAACTAACTTAAACCCATTTTAATTCTTGTCTACAAAGGCTGCCATGGATCGACTTGATGAAGATGACGTGGTAAGTTTTTATTGCTTGGTTGCCTTCGTCCTGTGTACTTTTATAAAGTTCTCACTCTACTCATCACCTTTGTTGTGTCGTCATCACAGGAAGAAGAGGTCTCAGTGTTCTGATTATCATCCATCCGAATTCACTCATGCGCGAACTGGATAAAATCTTTCGAACTTTGACTTCTGGCCATGTATGTTGTTATGCCATTTAAAAAAAGCTCACTTGTAAAGTTCTATACCCTCCACTTGTTCTGAAAAACTGGTTAATCAGTTCACGAGAATGAAATCGTTCATGGTTGCTTGCTAGTTGACGTGTTTTTTAATACCATTATGATTATTTTATTTTATGAAGTCGATGTAGCGGGTTTCCCTTGGTGAATTGTAGTTAGGGACAAAATCACTGACATTGTGAGCTCAAACATGGGCAAGTCAGTCTTTTTTTTCAAATATATGACAGTTATTTCTTTCGTAGGAGAGAATGCGCTCATCGTCTGTCTTGAGAGCACCATCATAGTGCACTATGGACACCAGAGCCACACCACGGAGCTTTTGAATCGCACATTCCCACTGGATAAGTGCATGCCAAGACAGGACTCTCCACAATTAGACTATGGCGTAAGACGCTGCATTCACTCGACTGAGCTTCCTGGCATCCATGTACTGTGGCCAACCCCACCTACTTGTTTTGCAATGCTGCATGGACTAGTTCTTGGCTTATTATCACCTGGTCATGCTTTGCTGAATTATACCTGACCCCCATTATGGCATAGTCAGCCAGGAGGTAGTAAGTTTCCTAACTTAAATTGCCTGGGACACAGCATGGATGTTTGTCTTCCGGATCCACTACATCTCATGCCCTGGGACTGGTAGGGGTTCAGTACAAATACATCTGGGAAGCCAATCATAGGGAATGACGGTAAGGATTGTGAATCCCAATGAGACTGGAAGCCTCGCAGTCCATGCATGAACACCTAGATGTGTACCTGAGAGTACATATTTCAACACATGACTGTACTTGTCCACCCTTCATGTTTCCAAAGAAAGTATTATGTACCCTCAAGCAAAACCCCAACATCAGTTTGCACCAGAGAAGTTGGAGTCTACAAGCCCCTAGCTGAGCAGAAGCAGATGATAGGAACATAACAGTAATATAATCCACAGATTAAGTCATATGGATATTGGTTATTTGGAGGAGGTAGGAGTAGAAAAGTTATTTGAAAAAAACAGACTGTCCTGACATAGCAACTTTTTTCAAAAAATTTTGTGTTTGGAAGAAAAGATCACACATTTGAATATTTGGAAGGGATTTGGCGGCGATTTAGAAGAACCAAATATTTGGTTATTTGGTTATTTGAACAGATAGACGAATTGCGGCAGGCATCCATTGACAATGATCAAGATAATGGAAAGCTTTGAGAAGCCCTCTGATGTCATCAACTTATTTAATTTTACCATAGCATCAATTAATTTCTTTCTATTTTATTTTACACATTATCCTTATTTTGCAGTTTCCCCGGCCTCATTGGAGGGGACCCCCTCTGCAAAGAATCAATGCTGCCAACAATCCTGACCAAATTGGGAACATTGCATTGACGCGCCTTGATGCCAATGACATGTGGAAAACATTTGCAACATCTGCAAATAGCCACATATCTGCTGAAAAGAGACAGCATACAAGACATAGAATGCCCACTGCATGAGCTGGGTCAGCACCAATCAATAGAGCTATCATCTGGATGCCGCTTCCAACATAGTACATTGAGACTTGTCGTGAATGCTGTAAAGTTTTGTTCTCAACGACAGTATCAAATAGTGCAGAAAGAATCAAGTATGGTTTCAAGTAGGTCGCCATTAAGATGCAAGTAACACTTTGAAGTATCTTTTCTTTGGCATGGTCAACACTAGCAACGCCACCAGGACAAATACAATGAACACCAACACTCTTTTCTCAGCTCCCTCTATTATGGCAAACGAAGAAAAAGCAAGCAGTAACAAGTGAACAAACAACCCTGCACCCACGGCATATTCTGTTTCGGTCTCAACGCTATTGGAAACATGCAAAGAGAGAAATGTTGTAGTGGCAAGTCCGATGGATACACTTCCAAAACATCGAACCAGAATGCCATCTATTGTGGTACCCTGTAAGTTAAGGTTTAGCATTTGCGAAATGAATGAGGGTTTGCAAAATGCCGATAGACCGTCACACAGTGTAGTTAACCATACGATGTTACTCAGTCTCCTTGGAGATGGCGTGACCCATACGCACCGATTCTTGTGAATGGACGAATTGAACACCCTTTGGTGCAACCATCCGTTCTCGTCACCCTCCCTACGTGAATGTGCAGTGAGAAAAGTTTCAATTGTATCTGTCCCAACAAAAGCAAACTTGTCGTTTGCTGAGTTAGTAGTCATGGGAATCATCATAAGCCTCATGCTCAACTGCAAACCATCCAATGTTGGGAAAATCACAGAGAGTAGACTTGCGACCAGTAGAGCTGTTTTGAACAAAACGAGAGGAAGAGTAATGCATCGCAATCCTTTCTCTCTGGTGATTATAGTTCCCAACTCTTTCCATGTTATCTGATGGGGGCCTCCAACTAAAAGCTCACGGTTCGTGTTGGCCGAATCCTCGGCATAATCGGCAATGGCCATGGCGAAGTCACGAGAGGAGATCGGATGCAATACGGGATCATACCCATAGGCGCAAGGGTAATAACCTATCAGCTTCACCGCTTCAACGATGTGTAAAACTTCGGACATCTCGCAGATTCGACTGATTGTGAGAGATGTTGAACTCCCATCTAATCGATCCTTCGCAGAGTTTTCAGCCTTCCTCAAAATTGACATTGTCAAAGATTGCCCAACAACATCGGATTCGAGGTATGGTACTCCGTGGATGAGTAGTCGCGGAACATGGTTAGAACAGACAGCATCACATAGATTGTCGATGGTGTCGCAATAAACTAAATAATCTCCTTTCTTTAGACTTCTGGGTCTTGCAACACAGAGGACACAACACACATCGTCAAACCACTCATCCTTGAAGGCACTACGCTTTGTTACGTCACTGCACATGACGACGTCAAAACTTGTTTCATCTGTTGAGCATTCTCCATTTTTCGTTCCTTCCTTGAGACGACTTGCATGGGCATAGGCTTCGGGTGATCTGACAAATAACCTCACTTTAATCCCTCGGTTTAACAATTCCGTCACAATAGGCTGACCAAGAGAGCCGGTTGATCCTACTATTAGTACTCTGTTTCGCTGATTGTTAGTTGACATCTCTCTTCTCGAGACACTTTTTACTGATGACTTGCGATTTTGATCTCATTTCTTTTTGTTTGGTGGTCTCGTGAAGGAGAAGTTCGCAGGGTGTCGTGAAAAGAGCTATGGTATGGTATGGCATGGTATTTACCATAGGTTTTTTATTGTGTCGATCGTGCAACAACAACATGATGTTGTGTTGACTGTGTTACTACACAGGGTTCTCATATGTGGATTCTGAAAGGTTCTGGATACGAATAAATATATTTTTAGATGCAAAAATGCATGATGTTGTCTCTCTAGAGGAAAAGTGCAACATCGTGGATGAAAATAAATGCAATTCTTGCAAATCGCGAACATAGCGGATCTTCAGAGCATAACAGAAAGAGAACAGGACTAAAGGTAGGTGAGGCCTGGTGAGGCTTAGGTGAGGTCACTCCCAACAGCTCCCAACACTACGATGCATCACGAAGCGCCTCAAACTAACGCCACCACGCCCTCCAAGGCCCGCAATACCTCGAATGTATCGCCCGTGCACCGAGGCATGTTTGCGTTGGGTGGAAAAATCCAGAATTTCGCCGGCGGCTCTCTCAGGATATGCGGTAAAGCAGTGGGTCTCGTGGCCACAGTTAACATTGCGTGGTATTATTACGATCGGTGGAGTGTGAACGAATTCTTTGGCGAAAATTTCACGACTGTGACCGACGAGGATGGCAAAGAGTCCAGAAAGCCACAGAAAAAGGTGCTCGTGTTGCCTTTCGACTGTCTGAAGCTGGTAGAGAAACGAAAGACAGGTAATTTTGATTTGAGTACTCTATTGCAGCAGCGAAACAAACAGCCGACGATTATTTTTGAAGCCAAAGAGCTGGTCGATGTAATACAGAAGGCCGCCGCTGATCCTAATATTACTGCTCTTTATGCAGATTTTGGTGAGGGCATGAGATATGTGAGTTCGGTACTTTGCGTTGTGTGTTCGTTACAGATAACTTCTGTCGACAGTCAGTTCACCGTTTGCTTCTTTCTATTTCATGGCCAGCCGTTGGAGTACGCGCACATTGAAGAAATTCGAAATGCTCTACGTATATTCAACGAGTCACACCGCGTGCACAGGAGTCCAAACATTGATCACAACCCCGTCTTCGCCTTGCCACGTAACGGAAATCCAAAGGTCTCCATTGCTTTTGGTCATTCCTTTGGATGGAGTGAATATTTCTTGGCGTCGGCTTTTTCCAACGTTCATCTGCAACCGCGGGGTCACTTAGCTTTGGGAGGTACTACTGTTAGTAATATCTTCTTACGTGATATGTTGGCGAAATATGGAATAAAAGCTCATGTCTTCAAGCATGGAGATTTCAAGAGTGAGTAGCAGTTATTCTTAATATCTGATCGTCGGTCAAGTCACAATCTTTCGCGCTGATCCGTGCATGATCCTGTCAGCTGCTCCGAATGCTTTCTCGGAACGCGGGTATTCTAGAGCTCACTTGGAGAATGTCCAATCTATGACCGCATCCCTCAACGACACAATCCGCACATGCATCCAGAACTCTCGCGCGTTAAAGTTTGACGATGTCATGTGGACATCCATATTTGATTATGGCAGCCTCACTGCATCTAATGCAAAAGAAATTGGTCTTGTCGATTCAACTCCTCCCGTCGGCCCAATAAGCTTCATGATTGATGCAAGCAAAAACGCCAAGGCGAAATCAAAAGTGGAAGATAGGTTTGGAATAGATGTATGCCCAACCAATTTTGATGCAACTGATGCAGTATCAGTCGTCGAATACAAGCAAATGTTGGATAAACGGACAAGATTGGAAACGACCCAGCTGACAATAAACAATTATCTGAACAGGATGTCTGAACTAAGCACTGCGACGTCACTTCTTCTTTCTGGTCTAGGGGTTCGACCAAACAAATCTCCCCCGGCCGAAAAGATAGCAGTAGTGACTGTTGACGGGAACATCACAAGTTCTCTGTCGTTTAGAATAGTTCAAGCACTCCGACAAATCAGAAACGACAAGGAAGTCAAATGTTTGGTGTTGAGGGTAAACAGTGGAGGTGGCAGTGTTGTTTCGTCAGAAGCAATTCTCGAGGAGTTAAAGGCATTGGACGTGGTATGTGGTTTGGGTTTGTCTTGCACAATTACACAGATGTTGCAAAGCTCTCATTTTATAGTTAAATTCCACTTTCTCCAGCCAGTAATTTGCTCAATGGGAAATTATGCTGCCAGTGGCGGATATTACATCGCAACCAATTCCAAACGTGTATTTGCTCAACCCACCACCCTCACTGGTTCTATTGGCGTCTTTCTTGTCAAGTTTGATGCAAGTGAATGGGCGAAGAGCTACGGGATTCGTAGTGACCATCACCCGCATGGAAGTCAAGGTGCTGCTCACCTTCCCCTGACTCCTCTTACGCAGGGAATGAAGGATAATTTTGAGCGATTGTCCTTGGGGTTCTATGATTATTTTAAAAGCATTGTTGCTGCTGGAAGGTCACTCACGGCGGAAGAGGTTGAGAAGATAGCTCAAGGGCGTGTTTGGACTGGGGAGCAGGCGAAGGAAATCGGTTTGGTTGGTGAGGCACTTTTTTGTAATTGTGTCGCCTCTACCAAAATCATATTGTAGATCATAACTTGCCTTTGTTGTGTCACAGATGCACTAGGAGGTCTTGATAGGGCGATAACTTACGCCAAATCTACATACGCAAAAAGTGATGCAGTGTCAGTTGAACATTGGCCCAAGACTACTTTTTCCCTTTCAGACTTTCCTGGACTGCTGCTGTCGGGCTCAAGTTTGTCTGATATGATTTCTTCAACTCTTCATTCGTTCGTGACCCGAGAAGATATAGACCTGACGTGCGCCGAAGAGTTCTTATGTTGCCTCGCAAAACTGAAATTTGACAGTAAACCTCACTTCATGCTAGCCATGGACGAGAAAACCGCCATTGAGCTGATAATCTTGGGAGAATAATTAGTAATTGTACATATTCGAATAGTAAGATGATAAATCTTTATCATGACAGGGCTTGTCACATGTTCGTTAAAGCAGTGAAGTCATGATACAGTGAACAATCTTCCAACATACTCTTTTCACAACGTATCGCCATTTTTATTCGCTGCACCCGAGTTCACGCGAGAGAACGAAAAGTGACCGTGCGCAATTAAAGGTGCTATAAACGTCCGGGAACTTGTTTCTTTTTTTATATTTAATGATTATTTTAGTACCATACAATCATGTCTAAAGGTCACCACGAGCCTCTGCCTCCGCACGCTCTTGGATAATAGTCTTCTTGATACCTCTTCCCTTGGGCAATGTCACTTGAGGGTGATCACCGCTTCCAATAACAAAGACATTGGCCTGCCTTGTGGCAAAAGTGTTTCCCTTCTTATCCTTAATGGTGACAATGGAGAAGGATCCATCGTGCTTTTCAACGTGCTCCAAGGTTCCCACGCGTCCGCAGTTGTGTCCCCTGGTGACCATGACCATGGCACCAATTTCGAATTTGTAGATGTCAGACATCTTACCAGTGGCAATGTTGACCTTAACGGTATCATGGACGGCAACATTGGGGTCAGGGAATCGAAGGGTCCTTCCATCATGGGTGACGGCAACGGGCACCTTCTTAGCCGACATGTATCCCTTTTGAATGCGGCAGAGCTTGTACTCTGCCTCATCTTTCTGAATACGGTGGAGCACAAACCTCCCCTTGGTATCGTACAAGAGTCGGAACAAATCGCCCGACTTTTCCAACGATACGACATCCATGAAGCCGGCAGGGTAGTTGTGATCCGTTCGGACCTTGCCATCGATTTTGACGCAGCGTTCCATGCAGATTTGTTGACATTCCTTTCCGGTGAGCGCGTACTTTAGGCGTTCACGGAGAATGATGGCAACGGGGAGGCACTCGCGTTGCTTGTGGGGACCGGAGGAAGGCTTGGGGGCCCATACTCCGCCCATTTTGCCGAGGTTCCAGTGACGGGGCGCATTGAGGCGCTTGAGATGTTTCTTTGGTCCACGAGCCCTGCGACAAAGAGATGAGAGAATGTCAGTGAGCACCATGAAAATCGACAATAGATAGCATTTGCGTTTCAAATCCATGGAAGTTGACTCGCATCAATCAGAGCCGTCACAAGCCCCTACGACAACAACCCTGCATCAAGTTAACATACATTGCTGTTGGTTTCTTTCAAAAACTAGAACAACGGTGTATCTGGCAAGATTGAATCCGCTTCTGAGATGATACGATGGAGCCGTCGACGGTGACTGGAAATGGCGGACGGCAAGATGAACACGCGATGACCCCACGGTGCTGCGAAAGGCTGGGACGAACAATGGATGAAACACTATGGATAAACATCAAAAAGCAAAACTACCAATTCCTACGCATGAAGATGTGGAATTTTAGTAGAGAGGTAAAATCACGTGACAGCAAATATATTGAAGTTTGAAGTTAGTTCTGTCCAAATCGGTATGGTACATTTTTGTGTGGATACAAGAAGTTTTCAAATTTTTTTGGTGTCACTCCGAAGGGGTTTCGATATTGGAGCATCCCAAAAAACACATTTACACATATCGATAAAATAGCCCACATCTGCCCACACCTTCCACAAATGGTGTTAATTTGTCATGTA
>JALLPD010001771.1:0-11341 GCA_036940065.1 Cyclotella cf. meneghiniana | reverse complement strand
TGGACATCCCTTTCTTTATCTACTTATCTTATCTACAAATAAAATCTCCCTAACATCCTGCTTAGGTCAGTGTTCACTATATCAGTGCTTTCACCAACTATTTGTCCATACCTCTTCAAGAGGAGATATTGAGGTCAGTTTGGAGTTGCATGTTGTCTCCTAATTTGTGTGTCTATGTGTATCAGGGGGAACGCCTAATGATAGTTCTAATCTTTTTATTTCATCACTACATTAGTTGGTATGCACTGTATAGTACGTTTTACATGAGTGGCACATTGATTGTTGTTAAGGTCACACAGCATCACTAGAAGCTGCTCATTAAGACATGATTTTTTCTGTAGATCAAGCATTGCGATGATTTGTTTGGTGCTGTCTCTAGTATGATATTCACTTTTGTGTGTTTTGAAGACTCTGGTTGGCTTGCACTTTGAATTTTGTGCACAGGGCGAGAAAGTGGAGTGTCTGAACTGCACTTTGATTTTCAAAGAGTGTACAATGCCAACATTAAACCAAGTCTAATCAAAATGGTGTTGAGAATATGACAGATCATGCTACTTGTTATCTGGCTCACACATCTTTGGTGCTCATATGTGTCTTTTTACTGGCCCTATGCCACTATGAATCCATGGGAATAGTTGCCCTTTGGGTAAACTTCTGACAATTGAACAATGTCTAGGCATTATTATTGTTGACTAGGATCATTGCCAGGCACATGCAATAATGTCTGTCTTTGTGTTCACCAATGAGAGTTGGTATTCAATTTGGATTGTATCCCTTGTTGTTCTGTAGTGAGGATCCACAAGGGAGCTCTGCACATTTACTCTTGATGGCCATGGCAATATTTTGCAGTTATGCATGTGTTTGCTAGGTATATATGTTAGTGACTTATTTGATTGTAGCAGTCCTAGACTACTATCTTATGGTAGTTTGAACATATTGATGCTTTACATCCTAACACATGAAGGGGTGAGCTTCTCCAAATGTTGACAACATGTCTTGCTGTTTCTTTTATGACTTGATGAGTTTTGCCAAGCGCATAAAGCCATACCATAAACAGCATCCTGTTTCATCTCTGTTTGTATAAATTCTAACAATTATTACATGTTTCTCTTTGGAGAAAATGATCATCTTTGATTTATTCCTGTTGGTACATGATAGTCTCCTTATTAAGCAGCATTACTCACATTAATGTGCTCTGGGTTTGCCAGAACAAAGTTGATGGGTCTTTGTGTCACTTTGTGGGTTTCTCCTTTGAGTCTTACATTATGGTAGGCTTATGTGACAAGTAATTGCACTAACAAAGGTCATCAAATACTTCTTTCATTAGAATGGGATGAAATTATTAAGGGGCCTGTACCAGTCCCTAATTATGGATTTCAAATATTGTCTACCATTCAATACTCTAATGATATGACCTCTTAAATGTTCACATAAAGGAGTCAAATGCTAGATACTGCTATCTCAATGAAATCATTATCTAGCTTTACACAGACATCATTTGACTCCAAGATTCTTTACATGGCCAAGGATTCACTCTTGGTCAGTCTGTACCTCTGCCTTTTTTGTTTCTGAGAAATGACATCCAAAAGACATTTTCCATTTCAAAAAAGACCCATATATGTTGAGTGTGTTTATCAGCAAAAGTACCCAAAACATAATTTCTTTCTCAGAAAGTATCTAATGGGACAGATCCTGTTGGCAGTTTAAGAAAGGATTAAGTTATTCAACTGCTCCAACCAACCACCAATCTCTTGACTGTTCCACTGTGTGTTGTGAATGCACAGATATATGTAGTAAACCATGCCTTCTTCATTTCAGTAATCTTAATCTCATAATAAACCTCAAATCACCAAACACACGAGTTACCTCACTACTAAGTGATCAGCATCCCATGAACTCCAGCATTTGGAGAGAAGGGAGGATGTGGTTCACCGTGCACAGCACAACCATGGCCTCAAACTGCTGCTGACCCTCCAACAACTGTGCATTGCAGTGCAACATTGTCAGAGGTGCCATTTTAGGAGGCCTTATGAAAATGCATTGTCAAAGGAGCCATTGGACAAGGAGCCATCAGAGGAGGTGCCATCGGAGGAAGAGCTGTCAATATCCCAGAAGAGGTGATCTGCGGTCGCATGGTCTGTCCATTTCAAAATCCATTGAGAACAAAAAATCAGCTGCTTACATTTTAGGTTGAATGCCCTTACATTTTGGGATACATAGGACATTAGGATAGAAAATTTAAGTCCTGCGGGATGGGGTATGAAAATTGATGTAATCCGGCAAATGGAACATATCATTGAACTTCTTCTGATCTTTGCCAAACCATTGACTGTGTTGATAATTACTGTGGCATGTGGCCCAGTTGAGCCCTTGTTCTCAAACTCTTTACAGATTGTTTGGTGATGAAGAAAAATCAACCCTCAATGGGACAGATGACATGCAAATTACATTTGACAAAACACATTTCCTGATGACAGTGGATGGGCTCTCTGCCATTCCTGATAACAAGAAATGTTTTCAGGTCTACTTAGACTCATCAGACTACCAAATGGGCACCTGAATCTTGAAGGACAATTGAACCATTGCCTATTACAGTGAAAGCTTAAACAGAAAAATTATACAAACACTGAAAACAAAATGTTGTCCATTGAAGTCACTCTGGAGGAGTTTGGGTCCATGCTACTTGGTGTTAACATACATGAATTCACCAATCATAAGAATTTAAAATTTGATTACCTCAAAAGCCAACTAGCCTTGAATTGGTGTAATTAAATTGAGGAATTTTTACCCTGGTTACACTGTATTGATGGGACCCCGGAACATTCCATCACTTGCCTACCCCATCTTAGATATTGGAAGGGAAGATACTTAACAAAAACCATTTTGTTTCTGATCATAAAGATGATGACAAAGCTTTCTTGCTGACTGCAAAAACTTTGGTATCCTAGGAGCACTACCAAGCCTGCTACAGATTCAGATCTGGCATACAATGCAAAAAGCTTGATATGTGAACAGCAGCAGCAGGATGAGTAACTTGTAGTATTACAAGTAAATACCCAGACCAGAACATGTAAAAATCATTGTATAAAGATCTACATGATATTACCTGCTATGTATGTCCAGGCAATCACCCTGACAAATGATGGCACATTGTCCTGCCTCAAGAAATGTTCAAGCAAATCATGACATAGTTCCATCATGTTATGGGACACCCTGAAAAATGATTTGTGTGACACACTGCAACAGCATTACCATCATCCTAAGCCTTGACATGCAATTGACAAATTCAAGTGTGAGCAGTGCCAGCAACACAAAATGTTTGGTAAAGCTATGGCTACTATCTTAATGGGAGATGAAAATAGCATGCTTGGAAGAAGTTGCAATTGATTGACTGTCCCATGGACAGTCAAGGTCAACAACAGCAAGGTTGAATGCAATGCTTTCACATGCATTGACACAGTGTCAAACTTGGTTGAGTTGATTAGAATTGACTTAAAAACATTGTGTCGTATGTGGGAAAATTCGCGCTATGTTGGGTTTTCTGTTACCCAAACCCAGTTCATTGTATTCATGACATGGATAGGGAGCTCATTGGATACATGGTTCAATAGCTCCTCCATAGTTTGACATCAAGGATGTTCAATCGACCAGCAACAAACTGCAAACAAATTTGATTTTCAAATGTATGCACCAAACTGCAGGCATTGTCCTTCAAACACTGATATACAGCAATCCACTGCAAAAATTGTCACAAGGTAGATACATTGCTGACTAGACATTGGTAACTTTAACACAACATGTCATTCTCATCACAGTGGCCACCACACTTAGAAGCATGCCAGGGGCCCTAGCTTACATTGCATCATATTCTTGGACATCCTACCAATTATGGAGTGACAGGTAATAGTGCAGTGCCAGACAAATTATGTCAATTAATCTTTACTCTAGCAGGAAGTGATGTCAGTATGACTATGATACAGATCAGAATAATCTGAAGAAGGTGCACAGCCCAACCAAGGTGGGAATAAGAATTACTTTTCCTTATTTCATCTATGTCCATGTCAATGACACCCTTACAATTGAGTTGTAACCAGTCACCAAAGTGAAATATCATAATGTATTGTTAAGAAAAATCGTGGCTATCCTTATGATTGATCATACATTCAACCCCACTGGTGATGAGAAGGGAAATCACCTTGTAACTCAGAGGTTTTTCATTTGTCAATTTGCATGATTTTTTGGGAGTGCAACATTCCTTTCTTGTGCCATGGTTCACAATGACTGTTTTGCTGTGGCAGAGGAGGGCTTGTCATTTTATGGGAGAGTGTCATACCCATGTTCATCCTAGTATTCAGTTTTGGATACCTATCCTAGCTGGTGGTCTAGTCTAGGTAAGGATATTGCTGCTGCTGATTTAGCATTGAAACTGTGGTATCCAGATAGAACCTTTCAGATCTATGGTGAATTGTGCATGAGTGGTGAAAAGAACTCCACCTTCACCTTGCAGACCAAATGTCGTTTATAACTTTTATTCTTGTTCTCATGTGAATCATTTGCTTTCAATTAAATATTCACTTCCTCTCCTTTCCAAGTAACTAAGGCAGGCCGTTCTTAAGAAATAATCATGTAACTACTATAATTGACAGGATACTTCCTCTCTAAGAACACATGGAGAGATCAAAAGGAGAAATGTTATCAGTAATAAATGATTCCGAATATAACATGTGGTCTTAGTAGTAACTCCTTCAGTTTTATGAGGTAGGAGTAAATGTTAGTATTTTGGGATTATATATAGAATCAACTCTAAAAGTCTGTTTCCGCTTCTCCACCATTCTTCATGACTTACACTGATAGTAACTGATTGGAGAAAATCCTGGGACAAAACAGTCATGTTTGTGCTTCCCATACTTCATTCTGGTCGTTAACAGCTGTAAAGCATTGTGTACAGAATGATATTAAATCGGTGAAACATTACATCATTATTTTTCCTGTATTTCTCATAAACTCATGATTGATTTGATCACTAGCTTTTAACTTACATTTCACACTCCCATTTCAGTTTATGTTGATCAGTACAGAGAATGCAATCCCACTTCGATTCATGGTGGTTGGTATACTGTTTATTGATGACAACATTATGAATTACTTGTGAACTTTAAGATTTCTAAAATATTGAATCTGAATTATTGAAATTATCTTCTCAATACATTTAAAGTGAGTGAAACTATGTTCTCTATAGCTAAGAGGAAGGCATTGATGATGAGGACAAATTATTGAACAATCATACTTCTAAAGAATTAACTAATTTACGTGTCAGTAGAGAAAAAGCCTGAAGCCAAGATCAAAGTGCGGAAGCAAAACCTACCTATGAGTCCTAATAGAAATTCATTTCTTTCTATGGTGCAAGAGTTTTGGGTTCTGAGAGTTATTATCTAGATTATTCAACACACTAAATTAAATGGTAGTCCCACTTTTATGAAACTACTCAACCATCTTATGCATGATGATCTGACATGCACTCTAGATAACTTTCACAACAATGGGATTTTAAAGCATCAAGATGCAGCACATCCAGAGATGGACATGTCAACATTGCAAAGTACTGTTTTTGGTACCCTGAGCAGTTGCTTGTTTTTCTCACAGAGACTGATGAAACATCTCACTCAAATGGGAGATGCCTTGCTAGCAAAATGACTTTGTTTGCCACAGCAATTTGATATTTGGACCCAATCTTGACGGTAAAAGCTGCTGCTTAAATAGAAGAAGCAGTGTTTTGCTCAAGTTTGTTTTCAATCTTTTAACTGTGACATTGTAATGGGATCATGGAACCAGAATATAAAGTAAGTTGTGTTTGCATTGGCTTATTTCTGCAATTATTCATGACTTTGTGTCCCCACTGTGCAAGCACAGGAGTAAAAGGTTTGGGTTTTATGTTTGGGTCCCTCACAATGGAGGATATTGCTTGATACTCCTCCCTCCCGAACCACAAGGGCTTCTTCCCATAAAATGACAGAAGATTACTCCTGCAAATGGTTCTTACCATCTAAGGATTAAATGTTGTTAATATTATGCCACAATAGACAAGTATCAAGAATATGCAACCAGGACATATTTTATTTCCTTCTGGTTCTGTGCCTCAACAAAAGTCACAGTGCACAAGGGGAGAATAGGTAAATGCGGTACTTCAGCTTATGAGAAGAATTTCAAAAGGGCAGAAACAGATGTACTTGCAAGTATTCTACTTTTGCATGTTGCCTCTCTGGGCAAAGTCATGAACATGGAGCATACATTTGGAAAATATGAGCTTGTTGCAGATATTCTGACTGCCATGTTCTGATTACAAATCCACAGCCTGATATAATTGAAGAGACTCGTGCATCTGCCAGTCACCCTTGCAAACGGACAAAGATTCCTTTTTCATTCCATTTGCTTTCTGATGAAGTATACTTCATTCATGTTTTAGTGGCCATTCAGGTTTTATGATCTGTCATCGGTGATGACTCAAAAAGAAAAAAAAATTAATTGCAGTAAAAAACTACAAAGTTTGTTCCAACACAAGATACCACAAGTGTGTGAAACAAAAATATCTTGAATGACACCAACAGTACCATCAAGTGCAAAACATATCACATTGCTTCTATCAGATAACATGATATGAAACATAAAGGTCTAACAACAGGCAACAGAAACTTCAACAGAAAAGAAAAATCTTACCAAGACAAAAAAATAATTGATTTTTTACAACATAATCCGATTCCAAAATCTAGACTCTATTCGCTCAAACCCACCAGCTTCAATTGCAGCTCCATTTTTCTTTTGCCTCATAGTAAGAAAGGGGCTAGCAGTAATCAATCTCCTAACATCTACCATGACAGCTATTCAGCAGTCAAAATGGAATGTTGGAGAGGACAAAAACTCAATTGTACGTCGTCATAAGCTCCAATCATTTCTTGTTTCAAAGCAGAAAGAATTCTCGGCACTTGACAGCATCATTAGCAATAGATATGAATCAAACATAAGGCAGTAATACAAACTAGCTAAGTCAACTTATGACTTTTTGGAGACCACATAAATATTTATAGCCTCAATAGAGGCAGTCACAAAATCTTACTTTGTTGTCCCTGCCTTTAACCATTGATCAAAAAAAATGTCAAGAGTGATTTAAATGTTGTCAGGCATGAATGATTTCAGCATGCAGTGAAACCAAAAATTAAAACTAAATATCACCGTCATGTGATCTCACTCAACCCTCACCTAATATTTTTTGCCATCCTTAATCACTGAATAAAATGCATTTGTTGCGTGAGATAAAATAAAATAATAGAGCTAACAAGGTCAAAAAACAATGTATTCACTAACGTTGTTGTGGCTACCAAAAATCTTAAAAGCAGGTAAAAACCTGTCCTATCTTGCCTTGAAATAAAAGTGACAACCCAATTCATCACACATCAACAATCAACTGTTCCAGTATAAAAATGTTGAACAAAGCATTAAGAATGTATGGGATTACTTGTTTCTACTGCGCATGAAATCAAAAACTCATGACAATATTCCTCTGTCATTGGTCTGCTTCATGTTCTCCTGTTTACATCTGTTGTAAAAGAGTGCATTCTGTATTGTGAGGTAGATTCAAATCATGGTACAGAATTTGAAAAAAGGAGAGTAATTTAAATGTAGCAAGAAAAGAGAGCTGGCAATTTGTTTGCATCAGACTGCATTTATATTGTTTTCATCTCTCCTTCTCTGCTCCTTCATGCCAAACACTGTAATATCAGCATAATAGTTGCAGATGCAATGCACTTCTTTAGTGAGAGTTCTGTGATTGTAAATGAGATGGCAGCAAAATTCATGAACATGGCAACATGGGGTAACTTGGCTATAGTCTATACTGTCATGGCAAACTGTGATGCGGGGGGTGGGGGTAATACGGCAATAGAAGTGCCTATGACAGGCAAATCAATGAATGTAACAGGAAGTCAATCATTTTTTTCATCATTATTTCAAATGAGGAGAAAAATGTCATGATGACATGTGGTGTGAAGGGTGCTGATGAATATTGGTGTGATTTGAGAATGTGTTGGGGTAACAATCTGGAGATGATATCAGGCTTTTCTTTATATGGAAATAATTTTTGATACTGTTAGGGGCATGTCTTCTTGATTTGTTACCAAATTTTGGTATCAAATCCTACTCACAGTGGCACTGAAGTAAGTTCACACACCTTGAAATACCATGAGTTTGAGAAGAGTGTATTAAATGTGGTGAGAAAATTGCATTGTTAAAGCATGAAGCTGGTCAAACAAATATCACGCTGTTGTTATTCTGACTTAACATACATGATTTTTTATGGTTGCAAAATATTTTTTGTAATTTAGATGGAAAGTGTTCATGGTCTGTCTTTTGTAAACTGTAAAGGAGTAACTGCCATGTCCTACATAATGCAATTGAACATCAGAACTCTGTCTTCTGAAGTACAACTTACATGCTTGTTAATGCCTATTAAACATATTTTAAATTTACCTTACAATGCTTTCCTTTCACCTTTCTACATAGAAATCTCACCAAAAACAATAGAGGTAGCTGACTTTTTGACTCTGACCATGACAGATTTGTGAAGTTATTGCTCGTTCTTTTATGGGAAACATAATACTGAGCTACACATTTTGACTTCGTGTTCTCATTATCAAATTTTTTTAAATTCTCTCAGATTATCCAAGAATTTTTATGTGAATTTAAAATGAAAACATGACATATTTTTCTTGCTAGTCTTCAGAAGATGAAGCAATCATGGTTGGTAAAAAAAATCTCAACAGTCATGATGGCTTCATGTTTGCTTGAACTGCTGCACTTTGTTGTTATTATCATGGTTCCAATTTATTTCCTTGTGACTTTGTTTATTTTACCATTTGCTTCACTACATAACTTCATGAAAAGTTTCCCCTGTGGACATAAACTAAAAATTTCAACTCCCTCCAGGCCACCTCCCCCAGTGAATATTTGTGCTGGTGCTATTGTTGCTGGAGCTGCATCATTGACACTCTGTGTCCTCCCCAAAGCAAACACCAATGGTCATGCTATTGTTGCCATATTTGTGGCAGCATCACATCTATTCCTCTAATCAAGGAAAATTGTAGTGTTGATGCGATCACACAACATTTCTATGTGGCTTTTGCTCACTTATGGCCAAAGCACCAGACTGAAACATTGCGTGTAAACTCAGCAAGCTCACAATCAGATCTTATTTCATTCTTCATCATGAACAGCAAAGAAAATCTAGACACTGGGGTTAGATGCGGACACTGCAACCAAGTCTGGTAAGACAAAATATCCCCAACAGCATTCATCTGTCCATCTGCATGGCTCTGTGCTTACAACAGAATTTTGGTTCAGCATCACAGATATAAAAACAAGTAATGTCACTCATCATGTCAGTTAGTAGAAAATTAGCAAGAAAATGTAATCAATGTTAATCAATACTTAATTGAGTTTCAATGCTTGTAATATTATTACTCTCTATTAATTGCCCTAGAAATCTTAATGATCACCCATTCCATTATAATTACAAGTTTCATGGAAGACTTCATCAAGTAAATTATGCACATTGTCAGCCATGAAGAGATGGGTGGCCTGATGGGTAATGGAAAGGAAGGAGATGAGGGCTTTTCTTGAATGAAAGTACTTTTGTGGCATGTCTTACTCAAAACAAAACTAGTTAATGCCACAACATTTTGCACTTCCTGATTATAAGAAGAAACAACAATATATGTATGGACACTTTACTGAAAAGGTTTCTCACCAGCTGTTGTGTCTGCGGAAGCCATGGGGATGGTAAGGTGTTTGTGTGGGATTTGTTGTGGAGAGAGAGAGTGGGATGCTGAAAAAAATGGGCAGTAACACTATTTGATGACAGTTTTTGACTATTATCTTTATGGTATTTGGAGCCATATTGACATTTCACAGCTCAACAACACCTATAATGTTAATTGACTGTTGCATTTGATGCTTGTGAGTTTACCAAGCTGATTGAGCCATACCAATCATGCATCCATCTGCTTAAATCATCCATTTGATGCATGGGAGCTAACAAGGTAGTACATGTCTTTTCTGTAGAGAAAGTGATCATATTTGATCTTTTCCTGTTGGGACATGATAGTCTCCTCAAACACAGGATTACTCACATGTATATGCTGTGGTTTCACAAGAATTCAGTTCATGGTGCTTTGTTTCCTTTTGTACATTGCTCATGTTGAGTCTTATATAATGTTATGGTTAGTGCCACCAGTAGTTGCACCACCACAGATAATCCAGTGGTCCTTTCCTCAGAGAAGGGACAAACTATCAAGGTGACATTGAGTCCCTCATGATTGATGCCATATTTTTTCTCACAGGAATACTCTGAAGGTATAATCTATCAGAACTTCATCTGTGAGAAACAAATGCTAGAGACTTTTCTCTCACTGCAATCATTTTCTAGCTTTACACAGACTTCTTTTGAATTCAAGAAGATTTACATGGCCAAGGATTAATCTTGACAGCTCTGTGTTTACGCACATCTTTGTTCAGAGTCTTGTACAAAGAATGCAAGCATACCCATGATTTGACAAGAACATGGGTAGCTTTGGACCTTTGTTGTATCAACAATAGTCCTACACCAATGATTCTTCCTTGATGTACTTTGTCTCACAGGCCATCATAGTGGTTCTGTGATTTGGTACAACCACTCTACAATTGAAAATGTAGTAGAGATGGGCTAATCAAAATGTCTTATCGTAGGGTCTCAGTAGTACTGGACCACCCAGTAGCTGCTGAGAGCCCATGTTGGATGACTTTTCACTGAATTTTTTCTGCTTTGCTGCACTTGTTATCTCTTTGTGCATGGGTAGAACCTTGAGTAACATAGGTACCTCTATCTACTTGCAGAACAATTCTTTCTATTTTGACATGCAAACCTGTTCTTGCGACCTGGTATGAACCTTCCTCCAATGTGGGTGTCGTCAACCAAGCTGGACTCTTGAAGTGATTGAAAACAGTGGCTTCTTCAAGTTAGTTCACTGTGGGAATTTTGTGGCAGTCATGAGTTCAAATCCTTATGCATTTTGTGCAGGTGAAAACACTGTGTTGTCCCTCCCTAGAGTAGAGTGGATATAACCTAATCAAATCTTCATTATGACACAGAGTCTGGATGTATCAGTATCCAGTCTAATCAGTGTTACTTGTTGCTAAGTCTATTGCTGTTGCAGAGGTATGTTTTTGTCTTCTTCTGCATGACTGTACTTAATTCTTTTTGCTGGAACAGCTTCCTAACTAGTTGTCCATTACTGCCTCTTTTAAGAATTACTAT